>JAPMLY010000795.1:2500-60000 GCA_026401115.1 Tetraselmis chui
ACCCCCTTGACCGCGACACAGCTGACGCTGGAGGCGGAGTACCCCCTCTTCCCTGACACCCTCACCCATGCGGCGTCAAAGGACGTCGAGGCGGCACGTAACGTGCTCTCCAGGGTAGGGGGAGGAAGGCGGTGTGTGGGGGTGTGTGGAGGGTGCAAAAGCCAACATGGCTCTGCGGTCATATGTTTCTTGAGTGAGACCACATGACAGCATAAATTCGGCGGATTTATAAACTGATATTGTTCTTTGAATTCACTTGTTTATCCATTTAAATTGCATTACTATCAGAGAGTCTCCGCGAAAAATGAAAGTCGCAAGCATCCCTGACCCAGACACAGCTCATCCATTCGCTCACTCGTTTATTCATTGGTGCATTCATTCATTTATGCCCCCCCCCCCCCCCCCCCCATACGTTACTTGCCTGCTCACCCATGGTCTATTTCTCGAGCAGGACCCCCGCCACCATTGTTCGAATTTGTTTTTTCAATCGATGATATTAGAATTCACTTGTTTATGAATTTACATACGAGTAAGAACATGAAAATCTGCGCGGGAATGAAAGCAAAAGTCGAGAGCATCACCCACGCACTGCTCACCCATCCATCCATTCGCTATTCCCTCGTTTATTCGTCGACCCGTGTATTCCTTCATCCATTCATCATTTAAACCCGTCCGTTACTTGCTTACTCACCCATTCACAACAGTCCTCGCCTCATTGGCCAATTCAATCAATAAGGTGCCCATCCGTCCATTATTCGTTCGTTGATTGGTTCTGTTATTCATTCTTTCAATAATTCACATTTCCTTTCATTTATCTCACATTTTCTTACAAGTGATGCATAAATTAACCAAATATTTAATTCTCTTAATCTCAACCATTCTCTCACTGATTCGTCCTTTATTTGCCTACGTATCCATTCATAGTAACCGTTGTTGGTCTTCTTTGATACATCGCCCACTCACCCATTCACACCTAGGCAGATCTCATTTGTTGTTATTGGGCCAAGCGGGGCGAGTCGAGGGCACTGTGGGCGGCGGGTTGGGCGGGCTTTGACTGTGCTGTGCTGCGTTGCGCAGCCGCTTTGACCTCCTCCTTCGTGGGCGGCTTTCGAAAGATGGCGGACGCAGTGTGCTCCCACGCCAGCGTCGTCTGCGCCCTCAGCGACTCAATGCGCGACGCCACCAAAATGTGAGTGTGCCGTTCTGGCTGACGGCTCTATTTTCCCCGACACCCCACTTTCCATCCTGTTGATACATTTTGACCCATTTATTATTTCCCCAATTCTTTATGCATGTGCGATGATTTAGCTTTTTGCCTGAGGCTGCTTCCCTGCTGAGTACACCCTCCGTGAGTGCATGCCTTTCCAGCTGCCGTGTTATGTGTTCTTGCCACTATTTCTGTCGCCACTCTTTCCCTATTTCATTCTCAACTGCTACTTGGCTTCCTTTTCTGTTCGCATGTCTGGTTCTTTACGCTTGTAATCAATTCAGTTCTGTATGCCTGTAATCAAACTATGCAACTATTTGCTTACATCTTTCATGAAATATGCAAAGGGCCCAACGAGAGACCCGCAACAGTCTAATTATAAAGGAAAATACGCAACGCACATCGTGTCTCCGCAAACGAATTAGCTAATCCTTACATCAACATTCGATTATTGTCAGCGAACATCAGATTGCTGATCGAATTGATGCGTCCGTTGCCATCGCCAGGCTGATCGTTGTGGCCAACAAGCGGACGGGAGTGGAGGTGCCCAACTTTCACCGCACAACGCCGCTTCAGCCCGGCCAAGATGCTGCTTTGACCATCACCGCTCCCATGAGGTGCGCTGAAAGGACCCCCCCCCCCCCCCCCTGTCCTCCTCTGCGCTTTGCAACATCGCACATGCGCCGCACTCACTTTTCATCATAGGTAATGCAACATTCAATGCAACTAATTCATCTGCCTAATTGTGAACAAATTGATAATCTATCTGCTGCGATGGGCGTGTCTCGCAACTGCTGTACACACGACTTCATATTCGTTTTGGTATATGCGAAATTCGTAGCAAACGGGGAATAAGCGAAATAAGCTTTGGAAAGAAACTCAAGGTTGTAAGTTGTAACGTAATGCAAATGTGTTTTTTACGATGGTGTCTCTGAGTTTTATCATGTTTATTCTGATTCGCGAGAATGCTCATCTTTGGTTTTTGTTTTTGCTCGATCTGGCATCGCGCCTATCATTTTAAGGCTGCTCAATAAAAAAGCGGTGACATTGGCACCAAAGGCGCAGTCGTATGAAACTTGAATGTTGCGATTGTGGATCAATTGCGGCTTTACATGTTCCAATTGGCGCAGATGCGTGAAATTTTTGCAATTTCAAATCTGACGCGAGTGGCAATTATATTTGGAACGCCGTCATTTGAGTCGCGCTTGCTATGATTGAGCCCATACTTTTCATCCAATCTTGAAAGTCACTTGCTTCGCTGCCAATGAACAGGTTTCGAGTGTATCTCAGACCGTTGTTTTTTTTCGCGGCGATATTCGCAAAACTCAATTGTCATTTTGAAACCAGTGGCCGAGCATCCAGCTGAAGAGCATTGAAATACAATGCTTACTTGGAAAAAATTATGTAATGCCCTCACATATCTTGTTCGCCCTTTAGTTAAGTCTCTGAAGCTGATCTTCGTGTCCGAGCTAGGGCACTTGATTTTAATGCCAGCAAATAACTTAAGAAATTGCGCACGTCAGGAAAACGTAATTGACTAATGCAGTTCAAGGGGGTTTATATCTACGTTACAATTACGAGACAATTACATCCGCTTTGCATTGTCTCCTCGTGTTTCAAAAAAGGTAGAAAGGGTGACACCCATAAACATATTAAAGCCGTTGCCGTGGTATAGAGGTTAGGGTTGGACACAAAACAAAGTGCTGGGATGTGAAAACGCCTATGGTTTGGTATTATCTAATGGAAACTGTGTTTTGTTATCCCATAGGCAAGACATCGCCGACGGCGCTCTGCCCCCCTTTGAGCCGCGCCTGGATGTGCAGGTATGGCGTCCCCCCCTTGCTGCCCTTCTTCAACTCAATGTGTTGCTTCCCCGCGCACACAAATACCCTCACATAAACCCACACACACACATACACAAGCGCTGATATATAACAACACAAACACACAAACGTATTCGCAAACACACACATACACAAGCGCAGACATACACAAACACACACACATAAACACACGCGCGTGCGCACGCGGGCAGGTACTACTGGTTATGGTATAATACTCTCGGTGAAACAGGGATGGGAGATGGTTGGCGCGGAGCGTGCGTGCACAGACGCCTTAATCTACATCCATGGCTTCAACAGCAGCGTTGACAACGGATGCCGGGTGGGAGCTCCCCTATCTCTTTTTTTTTTTTTTTTTTGGTTGGTTGGTTGGTTGTTTGTTTGTTTGTTTGTTTGTTTGTTTGTTTGTTTGTTTGTTTGTTTGTTTTATTTTGATTTTTTCGAGTCTGCTCCCCTAAACAAGTTGAACTCGGTCTCCTTCAAAGGATATACGCAAAACCGCATTGGCTCACGGTTAGCTCCAAGATATGCCAAGTCTTTCTTGAGAATTGCGCCAATGTAAATCAATCCGCCCAGATTTCACTTGAAAAACGGAAAATGCATTATTTATGATAGAAATCTCAAAACACTTCCTGGGAAGTCTTGATGTGTTGAAGCTGAATTATCGCAAAGCGGCCTCAATGCAGCAGCGGGTATAGTGCTCTGCACTGAAGATGCCTAGGGCGGTAAATATTTGTTTATTGTTGTAGGTGTCGGCCCCCTATGTTTGCCACCCTTCTAAAATGTTGCCCAACCCAATATTATCGAGTTACTGCAGATGCCACATTTTCAGGTCGTGAACAATGCAGGAAGGCTACAACATTACGACGAGATTTACGGTTGATTGGGGAGATAGGTTGTGAGGCAACTGGATGTGCTTTAGACAGCTTATCAGACAAATATGAAGTATGTCCTGAAAAAGATGCACTCCCCCCCTTCCTGAGAAAGAGCGCCACCTAAAACAACCAATTAAAACATAATTTACCAATGACGACGTTTTTTGTAATGTGTCGGATCATCGCGGCTCTTTTATTATTTTGTGCCTTTGTTAAATTATGTGTCTGCTGTTTTGTTCATCTCAGCTCGTGGGTCAGCTTTGGACGTTTGGCAGCTTCCCTTCCTTTGTGCGACCTTACGTTTTCAGCTGGCCTACCGGTACCCTGCTCAGCTTCCCCCTCTCTGTCAGGGTCTCGCAATCGACAGAGGTGGCCGCCTCCTTTCGAGGTCTACCCCCCCCCCCCCCCCTCCCCCCACCCACGCCGCCCCAATATTTGCAAATACGCAGCTTTAGGACTGTTAAACTTTCTGTTTATTCACAGTAGACACCATATTTTTACAAAATGCGCTTTTGCAGGATAAATTGTTTTTGCCGCCTCTCTTGTTTTGCAGTACCTTTTGGGACATTGCAATATTTAAACTGTCAATTACATCTTACTTTGCTACTCATTGTATTTTTTTTCTGCCGCATTCGAGGCTCCGCACTATTTGCCACCGCGCATTCTATAAATGTCGAAATTATTTCATAATTAATTATGAGTTAATTTCTGAGATGAATTAATTAATGAGTTGTTGTACCTTGTCGCTGCATTTTAACCGCCTGTCCTCCTTTTGTTCGGGCGACACATTACCGTCCTCCTCTATTTCATGAGCAGGGACGGCGCGGTGCCGCACCCAGCCCTCAGCTAACCCACACCACCTCACCCCTCACCCCGTCGCAGACATGGTCCTGGGAATCGCGGCCACCGGCGTCCGTCGCATCCACATCATGAACCACAGCATGGGCATCCGCTGCTTCTGCGCCGCTCTGAGTAGCCTGCAGGTAGGAGCACCCCCCATACCTTCGCTCAACCTCAGTCCCCACTTGCGTTTGCCACAATCTGGCTGTAATAGAGACAGCAGAAAAAATTACTGCCATCTTTTTAGAATGGTCTTATTTTGGCATTTTGACGCAAATGATTCAAACATGACGAGCTTCACGCTGCCTTTCGAAGGACATATTTACCTCAGTGGAGAATGAGAGCGACGCGAAAAAGGAGCTCACCTTTGAGGTGCGCCTTCTCTGTCCCCTTTTTTTCAAATTCAGTCAACATGTTTTGACGATGCAATGCGACGAGACAATTAGTTTGTCCATTAAACGCATTTTGTCGTCGTCCGCGAGGGACAGCTCTCGGACGGCCTCGGCTCCGTTACGCTGCCCCACAAGATCGACCTCTCCACCGTCACCTTGCTCAACCCCGAGTACGGCCTGCACGAGTTCCGAGAGTGTCACCTGAGAGCGCTGCAGGTCGCCGCACGCCTCACCTCCCTCAGATGGCCCATTGAATATTTATAATAGTTGCAATTATACCGACCAATTCCGTCATCTATGGCACTGAATACGTAAGGTCTCAGGTCTTACAGAACTCTCGATTGTCCGCCATCGAACCAATGCTACTGAAATATTTGTTGTGACGAGCATTTCCAATGGATTCCTATCATCCACGATGCGAAATTATGCTTTTAAATTGAATGGTAAATTGTATTATTAATGTTAGTACTTTTTGTGAGTGACGGTTTTCCGGGGGCTCTGCAGGCAATGTGCGACGTGCTCACAGTCTACGGCGACCTCAACGACATCGCCCTCAGCTCCTCCTACTGGCTCAACAACCTGGACGCCGCGGCGTGTCGGGCGGAGAAGACGTGGGGCCCAGCCGGCAGTCGACTGCTGGCCGGACTGCTGCCCGAGTCTGACAAAGTGTTGGGGAAGCACTTTATGGACGAATCGCTGCAGGTCTCCCCCTCCCTCTGCGCCTCCCTGAATTGTTTTTCATATGAACGGTTTATGATGAAGATGCGGGATTCTGAAATGTTCTGAGTGTTCGGCAATTGTTTTATTTGAAAAACATTGTTTACAATACAGTAATCATAATCCTGAATGGGAAGGGGAGGGGTAAATTTGAACCCAAACGCCTCATCACTACCGATGTGACATCTAGGTGGTTCTGTTGTATCTGCTACGTTGCTGCTGCTTATCACTTTGATCTTGATGCGCAGATTCAGCGCGGTGTCGATGATACTAATGATATGAAACTGTCATTTCGTTGACATTCTGGCTCACCCATGCATAGCTATTAGCCGACTATAAATAACGCGGCGATTTGAATCTTACCTCAGATATATGAAGCCTGTCGTGTCCCGGAACTGTGAAACGCGATCTTGGCACTGATCGATATTATGATACCCGATCGACGAGCTCGGGTTCTCGGCAGACTGGGAAATAAAGCAGGCTGCCGGGGCGATACTCTCCCACTCTCCTCGTCCCCCGTCTTCCATCCTTCCTAACGGCGCGATACGTTTCAATCCGTAGGACGCGCCCCCGCCGCACTGCTGCCCGCTGGACATCATCGACTGCACCCACCTGGACGTCAACGTGCAGGGGAGTCGACACAACGGGTTCACCCTGAACCGCAGCCTGGTGCGCTCCTCCCCGTATTATATTTGCACGTTGCAACTCGTCGACCTTTCGATTCTTTCTTCAGATTCCGAAGTCAATGAAACGAAATAAAGGTATGAAGTCGTTATTCGTTAGTATTTAGTCGTTATAATTGTTGTTCTTTCCGACGTTAATTGCGTATTGTTATTACATAAGCACACCGAGCAGCCCTTCGATTGTGTTTTTATTTTTTCGCTTTTGGTGCGCGCCTCCTTTATCTCCGCTCTACTACGAGCTGCAACTCGTCGCTCGATCTTCCGGTCCCAATATCGATCAAGCGCAAGGTATTCGTCAAATGCCGTTCTAATGGCTAATCTTTCTCACGTTGGTTGCTTTATTGTCAAATAAGCGCACCGACGAACACCCATCGATTGCGTTTTCGATCTGCGTCCTCGCTGATGTTGCCGCCTGCGCGCACCAGGTGGAAGACCTCTTCGACGTGATCGTGCTGCGATTGAGGGCGGATCTTCGTTTCAACCGCCTCGAGCGCGTGTCGGGGAACGTCTTCAATTTCCTTGTGGCACCAAAGTTTGTGGACGGCCTGAATGAATAATACGACGAGTGCGGATGCCTTCCCCCTCCGTCGCTCTGCCCGCGTGTGACTCCCATTTTGATCGCCACAGCTGTCGTCAGCTCGGACTGACGCTTCGATTTCCATCGCTGCCGATATCATAAGCAGCCGCTTTGGTTATTGATCGTCATTTAAATCTATTTACTACTCATCGACCCCTTCTCGCACGGAGCCAACCGTCGCATTTGCGTGTATTGTGCCACGATAGGTGCATTTTGTCCCGGCTGGAGCGCTCGGCGTCCGTCGCTGTTTTATAGACCAGATTTTACCCTGAAGCGGTCTGAGTGTCTGCTCCTGGCGTTTGCTCTAGAATATTTGTGATGTTCGGCTCTCGGAATTTAGACTCCCCAGGTCACGATTTAGATGGGGTGACAGATACTTACTTGCGTGTTATCCATATATACATGACCATATTCGACGGCCGCATTGACGAAGGAACTGCCCGCGGGCAGGCTAGCATGGCGAAATGTGCGAATGGCAAAGTATTGCCCTCTTCGTCGGTGACGCACGTGGTACAAGTAGAGGTGGTCGAGTTTTATAGACGCATTTCTGCGTGCGAATGTTACAAAGAGTTTGAAGCATATTAAGAAGATATGTATCAATAATGCGACTAGCATGTAAAATTGTTGCGGGCTTGAGGGCTGACAGGACTTAATATATTGTTCACGTGCGTGATAAGGGCTTGGTGGGGCGGGGCTTCAACTGTCGATCTAGGTGGAGCAAGTGGGCGGAAAGTCGGGTGGGGTGAGGTCGACGAGGTCGGGGAAGATGCCCTCGAGGGAGCAGGCGGGGCAGGCGCCGGGCCAGCCGTTCTCCGCGTTTTTGAACACGAAGGCGCCTCGGATGTTGAGGGCGAGGCCGGCGTGGGTGTGCGACGACATTGGAACCACCTCGTAAGCGACACCCTCGCCGAACTCCTCGCTCGTGAGCTTATTTTCAACCACCGAGGTTGACCAAGCGCCGCTGACGACGGGCAGGCTGGACTCGAAGCCGATCTCGCGCGTCTCGCCCATCAGGTCGGGGTCGTGCTCCAGGACGTAGACGCCCTTGACGATGAGGGTGCCAAAGGGGAGGTAGCCAAACGTGGGCGAGGTCAGACCAGCTCGACCCACCAGCAGTCGGAACCCTCCCTCGTGCAGCCGGCCGTCGAGGTCGCCCCACTGCGTCATCCTGCCTCCGCTCTTCTTGGTCATCATCCGCTGATTACTCGCGTGATTTACGACATAAGGGACGACGTGGCTTCCGCCACCGAGGTCGATCTGATTTTCTAACGGCTCGTCCCAGAATAAACCTGGGTCGGCAGCGGCTATCCCGTACGTGTCGACGAGCATCGTGAGGAAGTCGTGTCGCAGCTGCTGTATCTCACCGTTCCTTTTGACGCTTGTCCATCGCTTGAGGTACTCGATCCCGGCCTCGTGGGTAAAATGGTGTTGCAAGAGGGACGGGAAGGCCTCCGTGCCGGCGGACCCATCGGGCTCGTTATACACGCCGTCCGCGAGCCAAGTGAACACGACGTCAGGGGAGGGGAGTTCAGCTTCAGCGTAGTCGGCGGTGGTGGCGCCGGAGAAAAATGGGTTGGGCTTTTGGTCCTCGAAGACCATGGACGGAAAGGCCCACACCTCCCACTTCCCCGCCGCGGTCAGCGTGTAGGTGAAGGCGCCGGTACCGCGACCGTGGCCCAACTGGTCGCTCTCGAGCTGGCAGTCGATGAAGCCGGTGAGACGGGTGGCACTGAGGGGGCGTATCTCGACTGGGCAGTTTCCGAAATAGCGGACCTCCAAGTTTCCTTCCCCGCCAACCACCGCCAGCTGCTCCCCGGAGGGTACAGCCATATTTTCAATGGAGTACATTCCTGAGAAGATCAAGTTCCCGGCCGGCGCCACCTTGCCATTGGATCCGCCGAAGACGCCTCTCAGCGTCAGCCCGCTCGCGCCCACGACGAGCACGAAGCCGTAGTCGTGGATGAAGGAGTTGGAGGAGGGGAGGGTGCAGCCGTGGGACTGGGTGCAGATGGAGACGGCCTTGTACTGCGAGGCGTGAGCGATCTCCAACGGCACCACCATACTGTCCGTACCCCTCACCCACACCGCCTCCCGCAGCGGAGTGCTGCTCTCGTTGAAAAACTCCAGCCCGAATTGGTTCTGAAAGTGTGCCAGTACCCTCTCGCGGAATCCCTGTACCCCCATGGCACACGCATAACACAGGGATTATCGTCAGAGTTGGGATACGTAAATTCGCTAATGAATGTGGCACTCGTGGATCGTGACGAGGGCTGCGGTATGCGGATTTGTAGCGAGGGCTCACCATTAGTTTGGCCTCCGTGTTGAAGCTGGTGCGGTTCATCCAGCGCTCCACGACGGCGGTGTCAATGTTGGTGAAGACGGGCTCCCCCGTCTGAGGGTGCGCCTCGAGCAGCGCGCCCGCCATCTCGTAAGTGAGATACGCCTTCGGCATTCGGAAATTGTTGTGGTTTTCCACCATTCCGTCGGTGATGAGGCCGCCGAGGTCCATTTTGTTCTCAGACGCGCGCACCGGCTGCGCCTTGCTGCCGTGCCCCGCTCGAATGTTGGTCACGCGCGTGGAGGTGAAGGTGACCGCCTTGCGGTTGTGCCTGTAGTCGGAACGGTCGTTGACGTCGCCTTGGATGTCGATACCAATCGCGTGCCCTTCGTCACTCTCCAGGTCCTTAACTCTCACGTCGCGAAACGTCACGACCTCGCTGTTAACGAGCTCAATCCCACGGACGTCCGCTGCCGCTTGTGGCTGCCCCGCGTGCTGCGCTTTAAAGTCCTGTCCGTTTTCAGGGAACTTGTACGACTGCTGGCAAATCCAGTGCCAGCTGTCGGCGTTGTTCACCAGCTCCTCCACCCTGACGCCCTTCAGCTCCAAACCGCGCGTCCAGCGCGCCTTGATACCAACAACACCGTGCATCGGATGAAACATCGTATCTTTGTCGCACATGATGTAGTGCGCGCTGCGGCGCCTGTCACGAAAGTTGGGGTCCGCTATGAAGAGGTTGTGGAGGCTGGAGCCTGGAATGGTCGCCCAGTCGTAAATATCCTGACTCATAGCCAGACCGCCAAAGTATTTCTTCTGCAGCATCGTGACGTCGCGTCCTTTGAGCAGCGGGTTGACGACCGTGCCAGTGCTGCACTCGCCGGCGGAAACGCCCAAGTCCCATGGCATAGATTGGTTGGTTCCAAAGTTTCCGCACATCGAGTCGTAAACATGAGCGCGATAGAACGAGTTGCTGAGCTGCCACAACGCGAAGTACGCGTCCGCCAGAAAATTACCTCGGTACTCGGCGCCAAGTATGGAACGGAACTCGTCATCGACCAGGTCGAAAATACGCAGGAGGTCGCGCGCGACACCTTGCACGAATGTCCCGTCCACCGTCTGAACGGCCGGAACCTCTAGTGGCTTACCCTCCAGTCCGGTGATCACGGTGTCTTCAATCTTCACGTTGTGGCTCTCGTGCCTGGAGCCATAATAATTCGCATCGTCGCCGGGAGTGCCCAGGTGGTTCATGAGGATGCCGTAGAGAGCACTGCCATCCGGAAGGCCGTCAGCATTATCAAACACTAGGTGCGCCTGGGCTAACAGGTCTTGGTCGGCCTGGGGAAGCGTCACGACGGGGGCAAGACGACCAGTGAACTCGTCGGTGAAAAGTTCAACAGCGCGCTGCGAACGCGCAAAGACGTCTTCCAACGTGATCGGCGGGTCGTTGGGCCGGTCTGCGAAGGAGATAGTTTCCTGCAGCAGGTGGGAGAGTCCCTCCGCCGCGAAGCCGTACGGAATGAGTCGCTGGGTGAAGAGGCCGAGGAAGCGGGCGTTGGAGAAGGAGGCCATCGCGGGAACCTCCCGGCTGCTGGGGCCCACCACGCAGTCCTCGATCGTCACGTCCCGGCAGCCGTTGCACTGGATGCCTGCGACCTCGAAGTCGACCACCTTGCGCGACACGGGAGCGAGTCAGAATATCCACTGAAATATAAAATAGCTTCTATTTTTTCTTTTTATTATACTCGATGGCTTAATATTGGCGTCTGACCTTGACGTTTTCGATGTACACGCCGTCAGCGCCGTTTCCGTGGATCCCCGCGTGAGAGCTGCGCCCGAGCGTGCCGTCGTGGATGTGTACCATTTTTGCGGCCTTGATGTCGGGAATCGACCCCGTGGTCCACTGGTGCTTGTCTCCGGACTGGAAGTTGAGTGAGGAGACGCCCTCGTTGTCGACCTGGAATAACAAGGGGCGAAGGCGCACGAATAACATCCAATGAAAGGCGGAAATTAATGCACGATTTAACGAACCGAAACGGCGAAATGCGGGTAGAATGCCTTAGGTACATTCCTCGGAGGCCTATCTGTATCGCCGTACACCGCTCCAAATCTTTATTAGTATCATAAAATCTCGGAATTTCGGTCATTTCTGGATAAATTCCAAATGTCGTATTTTGTTTTGTTTGTAAAGCCGAAACGGTCAGGTGACTAATGCAGACGGTACGGGTACTGATTAGTTGAGATGTACCCGTAGCTGCACGACGCGCGATCTGTGCTCATGGCGGGTGGACGAGAGACGGTTTGAATATCGACGTAGGAGCCGACGCAAGATTTCTGCTAGACCTGCAACAAATTCCTTTCTAGGAGCTCAGATGGGAGCGATGGGGGACAAAGGGACGCACGAAAACTCGATCGTTGAGCTCGATGGCATTCCAGAATCGCTGCTTCAAGTAAAACTCGGGAGACTGTTCGATCTTGTGACCGTTAAGGTCGATCTCGACGTTGTCCGTCTCGACTGTGATGGCAGCGAAAAATCCGAGATAGAACTGGCCCATGGGGTAGTTCAAGTCAGCGGGGTCGTTCCAGAAGTCGTTGTCTTGGCGCGGCCCAAAAGAGATGTCCTCTTCCAACACATATCTGCCGGAAGTCGTGATGCGGTAGGTCCCGCTGACGAAGTCGGACTGTCGGAGTACCGTTAATGGCAGGTCCTTCGGTAGAAATGCCGACAACGAACGGGCTGCATATGTGTTTGGTAACCACGTTGCCGAGAATAGAACTACGACAAGCAGCACTGCAGCACAACGGCTAAACGACCGGCCGCCATGCCGATGGCTGATGGGTGCCAACATCGTCGCAGACCGAAGACTATCTGCTACGTGACGCGAAGGCGTACGACTGGAGAGGCTTGATTGTGTTTTTGAAGTTGTGACTCCTGCCTTCCATGGGTTTTATACGTGCGTCAGGCCATGCCCACGCCGCTCCTGGAGACTGTCCTCGAGGCCGAGCCAGCCTCTTGCGGTGAAGACTTGGAAATTGCCAAATAATATATTAAGGGCCCACCCGCGTTCCCCGAGCGCTTGTATTCCCGATGCACGATGGATCCGGGATTATCATCGGCCGTGATGTGAATGTTTAACATCATGACCGTACCTGTACCTGTACGCGTCAATCTTTACACATCAAGCGACCGTATTTCGTACGGTACACCGATAACATCAGAGAAGCAATATAGCCCGGAACAAACCGATGTTTGCCGATGCTGGAAGATTGTTAATAATCGGTCGTACAAATACGAACATCCCGAAAATGCACTCCTCCACAAAATTCCGGACATGCATTATATTAAGCTAAGCTAGTCAAGAACACGCTCCCCTCTCACCACGTCAAGCACGACGATACCCGAGTACCACCCAATTGTAGGAGAGCCGAGAAGCAAGCAGTAAGCCGCCATCCCAGGTGGTTAGACCCCTGCTTAAAGCGGGTGTTGTCGGTGGAGTTTGTCGAATTAAGCCCATAAACTCCCGGGAAATTGTCTGAACTACAACACTTCATTCTGAGCGCCACGCTTGGGCATTGCTCAAGCGCTCATACCAAGCTGCATACTTCTCCGTGTTCCACATAACCGTATTTTTGGGGGCTTTTTGGAGGGGGATTGGAGGCGTGGGTGCCGTATTCAATGCGCGAGGTTCGGTTTGCGGGTGTGTGAATAGAGCACGGAAGTTCACGCCGTTGGCACGGGTGACTTTTTGGAAAGCAAGCGAGAAAAAGCGCACATGACGCAGGTTTGGACTAACACTGCACGCTGTAAACATGCGAGGGCGATTGGCTTAGGGGAGGGGCGAGGTCCAACATGGCCGTTAAGGACGCATCACGATGACGGTGGTGCTTGGAATGCTTGGGTATGTGCTTGTGCCAACCACACCCGCCCCACGCGTGGCACGCGTTGGGAATTAGGCTCGGAGGTCAATAGGAATGAAGAGTTGGTAAACATATATCGACAAACCCCGCACAAATCGTCTCAGGAGGTGAGCCGACTTCGATGGGTCGGCAGCCACACAAAAATATTTATATAGATAATACACTCCTCCACAAAAGTCCGGACAAGATTTCGCACCTTCGCAAGTAGAAAATGTAACCATGCGTTGATTTTATTGACAAACATCCTGAAATCCCAGGCAATGCCTTTGCGTGCAAAATGGAATGCGCCGACAACTGCGAGGGGCGAGTTCGAACACTGCCGGGCATGTGTACTTGGGGTTATCGCGCCCGCACCCGTGCGGCACGCTCTTTCAAACAGTCGCCATGCTTTGTAGACGAAAAAAGTAACGGGCGCACAACGCCGCAATATGAACGTTGATGCGCAAATATAATGCATAGGCGACGGAGGGAGGAGGTGTTGGGCATGCCGCTCTGGGGGAAACGCACGAAATCGCGTATGTAGACTAACCACCGATATGCGCATAACCCAAGGGCAAGCCGGCTTCGGCCACAATGTTCAAGCGATCGTAACTTTCTCATATATGGTCAAAACCGATTGTAAAATGTACCGTTGGACGCGTCTTTTCAGTGCACGTCGAACGCACCTACTCCAAAGTTCAAACTCCCACAAATATATTTGTGATGAATTATTTAATTTACAAATTATTCCGGCACAACTGAGCCGCAGTGCCATGATGCTGTTTACATACGACTGCAGGCGAAGCGGCGGAATATTTGCAGGTTACCTGTACTTTGGATATTGAAGACATTCTTATAAGAAAGCAGCAGAGGCCACCAAGCAAAAAGAAGAAAAGAGGAAAAGAGAAAAAAAAACCTAAGCCAGAGGTATGCCACAGCGCTGCCCTCCTGCAAAGCATCGAGGGCTTTGGATATGTGTAGTATTCGCTGTTACAGTACCTTTGATAGTGCGGATGTATCATATCATCGAGGAGGTTTCAGGATATTTATCAACACATCTCTTACAAGAAAAAATGTGTGGAAACCACCAAGCAAACGAAAAAGAAAAGACCCCCACATGATTGAACCCCCGCCGCGGGACAAGAAGGCATGCAATAACATTAGCGATGCCTAATTGCAAAGCATCAGGACGATATGATCCCAAGGTGCCATGAAGAACCACGGAAAGGCGTTGCATGATGAACTCTCGACGCACATTACTCAAGAACCGGGGGGGAAGATCATAAGTTGATCGGCGAGCAAACTCCTTCATGCGAACATCACCGTCCGAACGCAATGAGCGAGAGTCCGCAGCACCCATGTAAGGGAATCGATGAACAACCACCAAAATAGCCAAACGACCAACCAGCTCGATTATCATAGGAGCCAACCGACACCCATCCTCCAAAGCGGAGGGTAGTAGACAAGACAGGGGGAACCGAAGGTGTGCAAAATAACGCCGCTGTCCGGAGGTCATCATCGAGCTTACCATATTGGGACCCCGTTGCAATGCTTCCGGGAATCGGGAGGGAAACGCCCGCCGCATGAACTTTGGAGTTCGTGCGGGCACAAGTAACCGTAACAACAAGAACAATGTGGGGTTGTTGGGCTATGAAGTCCAGCCTCCTCCTGTCGATCCCGAGAGGCCCCATAACATCGAATACGGTGGACCTCCAACCGAAAGTCCCGCCCCCTAATCGCCCCTAACTTTCCAATTGAAATTGCAATTGAATTATAACATGTCACAATTATGGAGGCTGCTATCTATCTATGGAGCCACCCTACTATGTGCATGGTAGTTGTTAGTCTAGGGTAAGGCTTGTCTCCCTAATCCGGTTGTACAAGGTGTGTGGGGTGTCAGCCTCCTCCCCAATCTAGTGAATAAGTCGGGTGTGGCGTCGTCTCTTTGGGTTATGTGCGCGTTGGACTCATGGCAATGCTGGTGCTCGGTAGACTTTACGGAATATGTGTAACAATTGGACTGAGTGGATGTGGGGTTTGTGAACTATGACAATACTACGGGTGTGGCTTTGGATTTTGCTTTATCCGTTGGGTCCGTGCGGAGTATAAGAGGGATAGTTATGTTGTCAATGGTTGTAATTTGTGGGGAGCATGTGCGGCTTATGACAATGGGGAGAACATGGACCTCCGTCCGAAGCCAATGGAGCTTGAGTATCCTTGTGAGGGGAGCGTTTTTCGTCTTGCTGCTTGACGCGATTTGGGAAGAGTTGGAGCATGTGCAGTATCTCCATTCGCCGATTTGTATGGATGAGATGGAGGTCAAATTTCGCCTTCCGTACGGGGCCGTGGCATATCTAAGCTCTATGAGTCGAATGACGTCGGGTGTATGTGCTCGAGGGAGGACAACCGGAGGAAGGATGCGAGTTGTTATGATGGTTGGGGTATTAGGGAAGGGAGAATGGGGCCTTCGTTCGTGTTCACCATCCGTGACACATTGGGATGGGTAGTCCATATCCACACTCACGAGGTCCACCACCTCACTGTCAGTCCCCATCCGCCTCCTCGCCGCAGTCCTCACCGAACCACTCGACACCATCCACAACCGCCTACCCATCACACACTTCACCCCAAAACAAGCATCCCCCCCCCACCACCATCCACCCCTCATGCATTCCCCTCCTATCCCCACACCTCCCCCGCTCCCCCACCACACTCTCACCCGGCATCCACACCCCTCGCACCAGAACCCCCCCTCCCCTGGCCCCATCCACGCAAATCGAGACCACATACCTCTCTCCTTCAGATCACCACTACCCTCCTTGTGACGTCACACGCATCATCTCCAAACACAAAGACACAGAATACGGCCAAGCACAATACATGGTGGAATGGGCCCCGGAACACCTCACGGAACGGGACATCCAACTACAACTCGACGACGGCTTCGGCTTCATCTCCTCCACCCCCACATCGGTATGCCTCCCCACCCCCCTCCCCACCACCTGCTCTATCTGCCATGAACCCCTCCACATAGACCCTACCACCCCATGCCGCACGTGCCCGCACTGTGCCGTCCACTACCAATGCCGACCCGCTCAGGGACCCGTCGCATGGCAATGCGACTAGTGCGACCGCGGCAAACAACACGACCTCACCCGCCTACACGAGGTCCAGTGGGCCCCATGCCTACAACTCCACGACAACATGAGTGAGACCCCCTCTCGCTCCACCGCCCTCACTGCTTTTAACTCGCGGTTCGTCCCGCCCGCCACGCCGATCTTATATGAACCCGGCCCCTCCCCATGGACACACCGCCTCACCAATTTCAACCACGACCCCATCCACCCCGACCTCGACATGCTCCCCACCGGCACATTCACCATATACATTTACCCCACACTACATGATACAACCGTCATGTGCACCCCCGACGGCCGCGCAGTCACTACCCTCTCCGGCCCCCGCATCCGACACCTCTTCCAACTCTTCCACCCCGACCTCACACAACGCTCGTTCGAAGAAGAGGTCTACCACTTCATCACCCGCCTAGGTTCCAGTTCAGAAATCCACTCACCCATAACCGCCACCACCACACGCAAGATATGGGCCACACGCGAAGACTTACTCACTGCACTTCGCACCACATTCTGCATCCAGACAGAACTCTACTCAGACCCTCTTAACAAATCACTCCACTCTCTCACCTACCACTCACTCTACCCCGAAGACATAGTTTTCTCATCCACCGGCAGCAACGCATCACACACTTGGCACGGTACTAATATAGCCAACCCAGAATACGACCACGAATGCACGCGCCGCGCCATGGAACACGCAATTACTGGCGCCCACCTCACAGCCTCACACACACCCAGTTCCACCATCCTCATACTCCCCCGCTGGGAACACACTCCATAAAGCCATTCCAAATACATCACCTCTCCATATACCTACCACCTCTACACCCTTCCCAACGACGCAAACACCTTCCTACCACCAATCAACACACATGCCACCCCACCCCCACCCCATTCGGCACACGCTTGATGGTCGACATCTACCTCGTCGCCAACCCCCTCGCACTCTCCGCATTGCCCTCACACCCAGCCATGACTGCCATCCACAATACACTCGAGTCAATATGCAACACACACCTTCCAAACCTCACCATCACCACCCCACCTTCACACCTCTTCGACTCTTACCCCACTCCGCAAGCATCTACCATCACCCCCCAGCCCCACTCACCCCTTACTTATCCCCTCCCGGAACGCTCGACATTAACCTACTCCCCCACTAGAGGAGACCTTGCTTGGAACTGGCAGGACTTCGTATACACAGACGGCTCCAAGAAGGGAGGCCCCTCTCCCCTTGAAGCAGCCGCCACCCACCCCGTCTCGGACACCCGCATCAAGATTCTGGTGACCTCCACCCCTCTCTCCCACACCATCAATCGCGCTGAATTGGCGGGCATCGACATAGGCCTCCAACTAGGACACACTTACCTCCTTCCAGACAGTGCGTGCTCTCTCCGCCTCATACAAAACTACTTAAACTGCCATTCTACATACCGCCACAACATCCACCTCGACACACTCCTCTCCATCACACACGCACTTAAGACCCGTTGCGCCTTAGGCATCCGCACTCACTTCGGCAAAGTCAAAGCACACAACCACTCATTGGGCGATGACCTCACGGAGACCCTAGGTAACCAAGATGCCGACGGACACCCACCCGACACAACATACACCAAAGGTTCGGACGTGTCGACAGGCCACTGGACATGGCCATACACCCTCATACCTCAAACCCTAGGGGAGCCCATACCCTATAGATATGCCAACCTCAAAACAGACGCACACACGCACAGCTCCAAACACACACACACACCCCTCTGACACACCTCCAAACACGGAGCACTCCTCGCCCGCGCCACGGAGGACGGCGCCGACTTCACATTCCACAAAGAACACCTCACTCACCCACACCCAATTCACCCACAAACAAGAATTCATATGGGGCGTACACAACACCCGCCTCCTCACCCACAACCTCACCTTGCGCTGCCCCATGTGCGGCCAATTCACCAGCAACGGCCACATGGCCGGTAACTGCCCCACCATGTCTTGCCTAAGACATGACCGCCACAACAGCACGCTACAACTACTCCTCTCCCTTTTGCAACGCCACAACGGCGACCGATGGGAGACCACCACCGCAGACTTTGGCAACAAACCCATAAAATCATTTCATCCCCCACATCAGCCCATACCCCTCGTGACTGCTATCCTCCTCAACCCACCCGCATGCCCACCCGCCTTGTTGCTGCTGACGAGGGCCTCTCGCCCGACTCCCTAACCTCGTGCCCTGCGACCCTCCCCACTGAAATTCTCCCCCCCCGAGTGGCGACCCCCCCGCGAACAAACCCGACTTTATCCGTCTCCTCGAACCTCGATACGTCGGTCACACGAACGGTCGCCGCCGATACTCCTCTATAAAAAGGCTCCAAATAGGGGAATGGAAGTATTGCACGGACCACAACCGCTCCCACACAGCCCAATTGATTCGTGCTAAATACACCCCCCTCGCCAACGCCATACGCCAACACTAGTCAGGTACCGCAGTCGACATCCTCCCCATCGTCATGAGCCGCACGGGTACACCGCACTCATCCACCATCACAAGTCTCACCTCTCTTCTCACCCTTCGCACAGACCCCCACAGACCCCCACAGTCGACGACTAGCAAGCGCCCTACCACGGTGATACTTCCCGGCCGTCCGCCGCCTGCTCCAACATCCACGTCCCACCGCTGATCCGTTGTTATCTTCCTCGCCAAAAAATTTCATAGTTACTCCCCAGCCTCCTTATCGAGACAATATCTGAGAGTTTCCATTTGCAAAAAACTTATTGAACGGGCCGAGTAGGAGATATTGGCAGTGGTATCGTACAACTATTTTTTTTAAAGCCCTCCGTACATGACTTTCCCGACATTTGATCGTCCCGCGGATCGCAGCTGTCGGCCCACCCCGCCTAGCCGCCTACCGTGCCATGCCCGGCACGACAAAAGGGTTACCGACGCCCACCACGAGGAGGTAGGGGTGATTGCCGACGGGTCTCCGAGCGCACCCCTCCAGGGCCGCCACCGCTGCGCCGTCGGATGGCGCGTACACGACGATAGTGAATGGGGGATGTGATGTTGTTGACAGTTGCATTCCTATGCACAGTCCTTTTGTACATTGTAGCCTAATGTCCCCTTAGTACTTAGGGTTGCTCTACCTGTGGTTCTATGCGTGCCCACGTGTGGCGGCCGACCGGGCCATATCCGTTGGCTTTGTCGGCCGCCACTCTCCTCCGTTCACTTCCTTCCGTCCAACCCATGGCCCCCTTGCGGGGCCGGCTAGTCTATCCCGTGTAATTATTCATGCTTCCTCTCTCGTACCATGCACCGTGTTCAACAGGTTATGGGCTCCTCTACCTACATGTAGACGAGTTACCCGGGAATTTTTTGGGGGGAATAGTTGGTACCTTCTCGGCACACCGGCACCTCTTTCCGCCCTACATGTCAAGGACTTCACACGCTCGGTGTCTTCTCGGCACACCGGCACCCTCTTCAGCCCTAAATGGCGATGACTTCACACGCTCGGTATCTTCTCGGCACACCGGCACCCTCTTTCGCCCTACATGGCGATGACTTCACAAACTTCTACCAACAACAGCGGTAACCTACACGAGATCCCGCCACACAACCGACCCGCGGCCTTTTGGCTTTTGTATTTGTTAGCACTAGCATCCCGTTGCATAGTACTTATGTACAAGGTAGCTATTTGTCATTCTAGTACTTAGTGTTATGCTATTAGCGGTACTCTATTCCCTATTAGTGGCGGTCGGCCGGCCTTGCCGGTGCCTTCGCCGCCCGCCATCTCTCTAGTCACCACAGCCGGCCCCCTTGTGGGGCCGGCACGACCTCCGTGTAACTATGCGTTCCCAACTCTAACAGGTTATGGGCCCTCCACCGAGTTACACTATAGAAGAGCGTGTGTAAAGCGCTCGGCGCCACGCTAGTCCTACCTACTCCCACGTAAGAAAGAGTAGAGCGTGTGTAAAGCGCTCGGCGCCACGCTAGTAACTCATCGTCCCACCGACCCCACGCTTCGCCTTCGAGCTGGTTGTCCGCGACTGTCCTACCATCTCCCACGTAAAAAGGAGAAGAGCGTGTGTAAAGCGCCCGGCGCCACGTTCGCCCCACCCAGCTTTCTGTCTCACCTAGCCTTCAGCCTACCGATGCTCTGGACCGGATCTGGTTTTTAAGACCGACCCGCGAAAATTCGGCCCGTGCGTACTTTAATTAGTAATGTTATTGTTTTTTCCCGAGGCAATGCCGCAACGCTCACCTTACTTAGCGAGGAGCTTAACTTTCCCACGGCGAAAAGGGGGAGTCAACACGAGCGCCCGTCTATGTTTTTTGCGTGCCTACACGCTCCTAACGGCCTTGTTGGCTGTGCTTCTTCCTCGCCGGTCGCTCTCATGCGTCGGCTAATTCCCCCGTAGACAGTTTTTCCCGCTACATGTCAGAATAGTACATTACGCAGTACATTTGGAACTGCTTCATATCGGCAACTCGCCGGTAGCGGCACGTTCTTGTGAGCGCATGTCGCTACACCTACCCGGCCGCAGACACACGCTACAAGCACTACACCTTCTACCAAGATGACACCTTCCTCAACGCAAGCTAGGACGACGTCAAGACCTCGGCTACCTTGAGGGGGGGTGTTAGCACTAGCATCCCGTTGCATAGTACTTATGTAAAAGGTAGCTATTTGGCATTCTAGTACTTAGTGTTATGCTATTAGCGGTACTCTATTCCCTATTAGAGGCGGTCGGCCGGCCTTGCCGGTGCCTTCGCCGCCCGCCATCTCTCTCCTCCCACTTCTCTAGTCACCACAGCCGGCCCCCTTGTGGGGCCGGCACGACCTCCGTGTAACTATGCGTTCCCAACTCTAACAGTATTACCTTAACTATTACATTGTTTCAAGTATTCGCGACGCAACGCACATCGAACACAACAACACTACTCGATCCTGCCCACAGCGAAGGGGGGGAAGCGAATATGTTGGCGCCCGCCTATATTTCAGGCACGCAAATGACTCCCGTGCCCGTCTCATACTTCTCTCTCGCCGTTCGCCACTGTATGCGCCGACCATTTCGCCCTTGGACAACGTTTCCCGCGCTTCATGTCAATTTAGTAATTAACGCAGTATGTAATACACCGGTTATGTCGGACAGTGACCGATAGCAACCCGCCTATATCAGCGCATGTAGCAGCACATACTTGGACTGCGACTTGCTCTCAGCGCAATAGTTTTGCCACCGTGACAACCTCTACGCCATATACACCCGAGGACATCCGATGTCAAGGTCGTATGGCAAGACCTTGGCTACACTAGGGGGGGTATTGACATTTGCATTCCTATGCACATTCCTTAATATGTACATTGTAGCCCAATGTCCATAAGGGGTTGCTTCACATGCGGTTCTATGCGTGCCCAGGTGTGGCGGCCGACCGGGCCATCCGCTGACTCTTCTCTTGTGTAACTTGGTGGAGGGCCCATAACCTCTTGGAGATGGAAGTAGATGGTTACACGTAGGTCGTGCCGGCCCCACAAGGGGGTTGGCTGTGGTGACTAGAGAAGTGATAAGGAGAGAGATAGAGGCCGGCGAAGGCACCGGCAGGGTCGGCCGACCGCCACTAACGGGGAAATAGAGAAGCGATGATAACATAACACTGAGTACTATGATGTTAGATAGCTACCTTGTACATAAGCAAAATGCAACGGGATGCTAGTGCTAACACGGCCGTCACCCTCCTCCTTTCACTTCCTTTGTCCCCACACGTGGCCCCCTTGTGGGGCCTGCTAGTCTATCCCGTGTAACTATTCTTGCTTCCTCTTTCGAACCATGCACCGTGTTCAACATATGATATGGTTGATCGAGCGCCCGCCGGCGGCGCAGCGTCGGCGGCCCTAGAGGGGGGTGCGCTCGCATACCCGTTGGCACCTACCTCTACCTCCACGCGGTGGGCACTGGTGACCTTGTAGCCGTGCCATGCTTGGCACTCTAGAGGGCTTAACGAGGTACCAACAGCTGCGATCCGCGGAATTATAAGCTCTCGGGAAGCCATGTACGGAGGTTTTTGGAAAAAACATGATATCCGTACACCATCATAGGGATCTCCCGCTCGGCTAGTCCGATATTATTTTTTCAAGACTAAATGCTCACAAATACTCTCCCGACAAGGGGGCGGGGGATGTGTCTGCGAAATGTTTTTTGGCGAACAAGGGTACGGACGAATAAGCGGTGGGACGATGGTGTTGAAGCTGGCGGCGGACAGCGCCGGGAATCGGCGCTAGGGCACGGCACTCGCTAGCAATCGCTAGCCATGTGAGTTTTAAGTCTCCCCCGGGGGCGAGGCTAGAAGCTACGCATGATGGAGGATGGTCGCAGCCGGAAAAGCGGCACGGTATGGCGGCGGAGGTCCTTAGGATCATCCGCCGCCGGAAAAACCCGGTACGCGGGGTTTTTGGAAAAAATATTCCCGTACCCACCATCTTTTAAGGAGCGGCGACTCGATCCATGTGCTCTACCAACCCCTTCACTAGTCGGTACCCGGTTATCGACATGTTGCCTCATGCAATGTGCCTAGGGTTCTCGTAACGGCACACTGCTCGTAAAGGCGGTCCCCTAACAACGTAAACCACCGGGGGAGGGTACGGCGGCCACAACACGATTAGTCATATGCATGGAATAGACGGAGGCGCCCGCCGGCGGCGCAGCGGCGGCGGCCCCGGAGGGGGGTGCGCTCGCAGGCCCGTCGGCATCCCCTCACCTCCCCGTGGTGGGCGCTGGAAACCCCGTAGCCGTGCCAGGCCTGGCACGGTAGGGGGCTAAGAGGGCCGACAGCTCGATCCGTGGGATCAGCAGCTGTCGGGAAAGCCCTGTACAGAGGGCTTTTGAAAAAAATAATTTCTGTGCACTACCGGCGCCAAGATCTCCCGCTCGGCCCGTCCGATATGTTTTTTCGCGCACAGATACTCCTAGATACAGCCTTACTTTTAGGAGTGGGACCTGTACTACGGCAGCGTTTGATGGCGAGGAGGGTACGGCCGGATCAGCGGTGGGAGGCGGGTGTTGGAGCTGGTGGTGGCCAGCCGGGAAGCAGCGCCAGGAAAGGGCGCTCGCTAGCTATCGACCAGCCCTGTGCCGGTCGAACCTTACCGAGGGGTGAGGCGAGACATGGCATAGGACGGTGGCTAGTCGCAGGCGGAGGAGCGGCTACATGAGGCGGCGGCGATCCTCAGGATCAGCCGCCGCCGAAAAGCCCTGTACGGAGGGCTTTTTTGGACACTAAAATAATGTCCGTACCCGGCGTCGCGCAAGTTGGGGAGCAGCACCAGGGTAGGGCGCTCACTAGCGCGCCGCTACGTCGTCCAGCGTCATCTCCCGGGGGGAGGAGTCAGCTGGGACGGCAAGGAGGACAGTCGCGACGGGAGGAGCGACACGATCTGGCGGCGACGACCCTTTGGGTCGGCGCCGCCGGAAAACCCGGCACGGAGGGTTTTGCTTAATTCCGGGCGCCCGCGGCCCGCCGGATCCGGCTACGGTGACCTGCCCCCCCCCCCTCTTCGACACCCACTACCCCGACAGACCTTAATACTCCTAGGAGTCCTTGAGCGTGGGCCCGGGTGAGCGCGGAGGCCCCCGCTCAAGAACAGGCTGCTCGGTGGACGCGCGATCAGAGGGGGGAGGGTACGGCCACAGGCCGGAAAACCGACAGGTACCCGGGTACCAGACAGAGAAAAAACCGGGGAAATGAGCGGGGAAAATTCAGGCGCGGAGGCAGGAGCGCTAGTTTTTTCTATGTCTGTGCGTCTCGGTCCCCCCCACCTGTCCTCGAGGTGATGGGGGACCTCGACACGGAGGACCGCCGCGTCGGTGGACGCGGCAAGACCTTGGGGCGGGGTTTACGGGATGGAGCGGCGGGATCGACGAGCGACCGCGCGAGGAGGGGTTTTTTGCCAGCTTTTCCCCTCCTACCTTCGGCAAGACCGAAGTCACGCGGGAGCTAGATTAGACTGGCCCGTCGTCCCTCCCGAACGCCGACCGGCCTAGGCCGGTCGACACCCCGGTTCGGCGGGAGCGGGCCGTGCATCGTGAAGGTCGAGCAGCAGTTTAGTTTTGCATTTCTAGACAAGTGGATTTATTTTTAGATCTGTTTTTCTTGATTACAAAATTATTACGCTGTTACTGCTTAGGCGGGGGGACTGTGGCAATTACTGCGGTTGCTTACAGTTTTTTAAACTCCCGAGGAACGTCGGCACACATTGCAGATAGGTGTGTCGATAGGTGTACCTGGTCGAAGAGACCCGGGCTAAACTCGCTTATAAGTCCTGCATGGCTTGGTAGAGAGGCCCGAGAGACAGCAGTCGGTCCAGTTTGCCGGCACATGTTGTAAACAATTTCCAATTTCCAATTTAGACGGAAAAATGTATGGGACATGAAAAAATCTAGCACGGGGGGCATGACGGCAAGCCGGACACCGTCTGAGGCCTAGTTAACTTCTCTTCCCAATCCCCGAAGGAGGAGAGAAGACTAGGCTAGGTGGCGAGCTGCGACGGGAGGAGCAACTACTATCTCGGACGGGGATGTGCATGGATCGAGTAGGGACCGTCGACGACCTGAGCGAGGGTTTTTTTCGCCTTCCTTTCCCCCCTAGCTCCGGCACGACCGGAGTCGCACAAGAGCACATGTCACGCATGTCCGCCTCGACAAGCACAGCCTAGCTTATCAGCGTCCCCGCCGCGGCCGGAGCAGGCCGCGTATCGTGGAGAATAGCGACAGTTTTTATTTCATCTTGTATGCAAAAAATAATAAATACGTGTTAACGTGTATGTTTTAGACGGTATCGCTCTTGCCAATGGAGAGGTCGGATAAGTGGTTCACGATTAGTGCCCCCTGCTACGTGAGACCCAGCATGACAAAGCATGGAGGGCCCAGAGATAACCGCCGGTTTATTCTAGAATTGTTGTAAACAATTTCAATATCATTTGTGGTTTATCGTTTGATGGCGCACTTTATGCTGGAGGCATGTCGAGTCTTGCGTCTCGAAGTGTTTCCGAAGTGGACTCTCCAACACATGGACAACCCAATTGTGTAGTTGCATGACATTATGTGAACACATGCACCGGGGGATATGTATGGTCCATAATAAGCATAGGTTGTCGAGCGCTCACCCGACATGGCAATATGGCATCCCTCGAACCCGTCGAGGATGAGCCACCATTACCACGAAACATGGTAGGTGCCTCATTTCACCGAAGGCACTTCCGAGCATGGGAAGCTCGATCCGGAGTATGCCTCAACACCCGGTGTGGAGCTATCACATACCCAAAGCCCCATTGAACATTTTAAGTTATTCCATGATGTACCACCATTAACCCTTACTGAGGACGACGTGCATAATATGAAACGGTGGCCAAACCGGCATACCCATATTGAAACAAATGCGACGATTTTACACGTGACTAATTGCAAGGGAAGCGGTGGAAATCACAGATCTATCACGAAAAGAAAAATACACGGCGGGCCCATCAAGCCCGCGGGAAATAAAGGGAACACAAATTGAGCAAAATACAACATTTTGCGGGTCGTATACTATCTATCGATTAATGATAAATCGATAGAGTAGGAGGATTTTACAGTACTGGACGTACTATCGCTATAGACACGAGGATACTACAGGTACGGGTACCTGTACGGAAAATTCAAAATGCTTGATCGGGTACGTAATCCTTACAGGTAGGTAGGTACATGTACGGGGTAGAGAGTAAGGATTAGAGACAGCGCAGGTGGGATTAAGAAGCGATGAGCGCTGTTACTACGTATGAATTAGTGCTCGTATAGAGCAGATAGGTACAAGTACCACCGCTGTGATGCCTTTATTTTACATTGCTGCATTTATTTTAAAACCCCATATGTGCAGCTACATAGGGCCCTGCTCGTGTCTGTATCGCTACTGTTTGTTATAATTACATAATTTTTTACAATAAGAAAAAGCAGTGGAGGCCACCAAGCAAGAAGAAGAAAAGAGGAAAAAACCTTAGCCCGAGGAACGGGAAGGCATGCCACAGCATCAGCACTGCCCTCCTGAAAAGCGTCGCGGAGATAGTAACCCAGAGTGGCATGAAGAGCAGCAGAAAGACAATTGTTTGTTGTAATTCCATCAAATGAGAAGATAATTCCACATGTGCATTTGACAATTTTCGATTGACACACATTTCTGCGTGAATAAACTGCAAACTTTCTGTTATCAAATTTTATTGTAATTGTCATAAACAAGTAGCACTCATTGCGCTAACATTTCGATAACAAAATTATATGCATTTTTGCGTGTCATGATATCGTCTTTTTATTTTGAGTATGCCATTCCGTTTGTCGTCGCCTCCACGTGTTGCATTCTCGGCGTGGCCTGGGAGATTCCTTAGTTTAATCTGCTAGGCTTGTGCACAGTGTAGTGCTTCCTTTCGCCGTGCTTTGGATTCCGCGATCCTCTTGTCACTCTTGCCCTTTTGTATCCCCTCCCATTTTCCCTGTCCGTGCACATCTTGTTCTTCTTGTAGCATATTTCAATTGTGTAGAATATTTAACAATTGATAATAAAGAAAGCAGTGGAATCCACAAGCACCAAAGGAGAATGAAGGGGAAGCAAACAAACCTAAGTCCACGCAGTAGGGATGTAGGCAACAGCAACTTCCCTGTGTTGAATATTATATCATGAAGATTATCCACTAATGCTGTTTATGCTCTTGATTGGTATTTGTTGCTGTGATTTTTCTCATGTTTTACATTACACGATAAGCTGCCACGAAAAATAGAAAATACTGTAAACACAAACATGAAACCTCAACCACACAAAAATAATACATTAAAACATGAGACAAATTTTGCACGGTCAGTTGTTAGCGTATACTTTCGCAGATAACACTCGTCGTGTTGTGAAGGACAAAGGGCGTTGTCGGAGTTTCTTGCGAGCCTCACCCAAGAACCAATAGGTATGAGGAGCATTGGACTGGCGCACCAATTACGGCAAAGCAATCGAAAGTCTTCGTTGCGAAGACTACGAACCAAATGCAAGCTTAGTCCCAAAGACCGCCGAACAACCACCCATATCGCTTAACGACATAGGAGCTCATCTACCATGGGGGCTAATAATTAGCCGTCATCATCGCCCGCAGCAAGGGGCACATTCTCATAGATTAAGTGGACACGGTGGGTGGTACTAGCTCCGTAAAATATGTGGCGGTCGCATTGACACTAAACCTTTTTCCCGCTATTAAAATCGCTTGCGAAAGTTGTAGGGTAACTTGTGATAAAAAAGCAACTGAATCGGTACGAGTATTGGTGGTTGTAGCGCGCATCCACATATACATGTTGATGCGGCCGAGAACAATATCGACACTCCGCCGTCTCCGCGCCGTCCGACAAGGGAGGCGCACAATTTCATGCTTCGGACACGCCTCATTTCTACATTCAAATTCCGGCCGTTCGCCGCTCGCGTTCTTTGCATAATATGACTTTTTTGAGAGCGCGTGTTGTTTTTATTTTGTGTAACAATGTATTTTCCTTTTTTTCTTGCCTACAAGGACTAGCTTTGGGCATTCTCTCAAGACAACTTGTCCACAAACACTTCATCCAGGCAAGGTCGCAAACGAGTATATTTTAACCAACTAACTAAAATCAATGTCGCCAAATGATAGTGCAAGTTTTCAAAGTAAAAACTCCAACCACAAAAACAATTAAGATAATCGTCAGGCATTTGATTTGTTGGCCCATATCCACATGCCTCCTAGGAAGTGCAAACCTTTTCCCACTCGCTCACATTTACGGAGGAGAAAAAAGTACCCCTATGTGGGCCTTATGCCTCTTACTCCACGACACAATCAGCACGACCCCCTCCGGCCCCACTGCCCTAACAATATTCGACAACTGCTTCACTCCAGCCACCACCCCCATCCTTTCCACTCATGGAACCGCCCCATGGACATACCCCCCTTCAACTTCAACCACGACCCCATCAACCCAGACCTTGACATGCGCCCCACTGGCAAATTCACAAATCACACCCACCTCACCCTTCTCGACACAACCATTCTCTACACCCCTAACGGCCAAGCCGTCATAACCCTCTCGGTCCCACGCATGCGACACCTCTACCGACTTTTCCGCCTAGACCTCACCCACCGCACATTCAAAGAAGAGGTCTTCCACCTCCTAACCCGCCTTGACACGCGCTCGGAAATCTACTCGCCCACCCAAGCCACCACCATACGCCACCGCTGGGCCACACGAGAGGACCTCCTCTTGGCCTTCCGGAGCACATTCCACATACAAACTGAACTCCACTCCGACCCCCTCAACAAATATCAACACTCTCACACCTACCACTCCCTCTATCATGAAGATATTGTCTTATCTTCCAGCGGTAATAACGCCACTCACACATTACTAACTACCAACATCGCAAACCTAGAGTACAACCACGAATGCTTGCGCCGCGCCATGGATCACGCCATCACCATCGCCCACTCCACCTCTCCCCATTCCCCAGCGCCATCTTCCTCATCCTCCCCCGATGGGAGCACACACCGTTTCAACCCTCCAATTACATCAACTTATCATGCACGTACCCCCTCTGCACCCTCCTCAATGACGTGACCCCCCCCCCCACCAACACATTGGCATCCCCATTTCGCCCCTTCGGCATACGCTGAATGGTAGACATCTACTTCGTCGGCAACTGCCTGGCCCTATCCTCTCTATTCTCACACGCAGCCATGACAGCCTTCCACAACACTTTCGAATCCATACAAGACACACACCTCCCCACCCTCGCCATCAACCTACCGATCCCGACTCCACCGCATCGGAGATCGGTAGGGGGGTTACAACACTTGGGAGGCATCTACCACCTCCCACCGAACCCTACTCACCTATCATCTACCCCCGCCCCCCAGAGCGCACGACACTAGCCTAATCCCCCACGAAAGGTGTCCTCGCTTGGAATTGGCGGGACTTCGTCTAAATATACGACTCCAAAAAGAGAGGCTCCACCCCACTCGGAGCGGCTGCCACCCACCCTGCCACGGACACCCCCAAGATTCTGATGACTTCCAGTCCCCCTTTCCACACCATTAACCGCGCGAAACTCAAGGGCATCGACATCGGCCTCCAACTCGGTCACACCAACCTCTTCACCGACAGCGCATGCTCGCTACGACTTATCTAGGGATACATGCGCAGTCCCACTGCTAACCGACACAACAAACACCGCGGCACCCTCGAATCCATCACCCAAACCCTCCACACTAGATACACAGCCGGCATCCGTACACGCCTAGGAAAAATGAACAAACATAATCACTCTCTCGGTAACGACCACGCCGACGCGCTGGCCAACCAAGTCGCTGGTGGACACCATCCCAACACAACAAACATCACATGCTCAGACGTTTCTCTAGGCACCTAGACGTGGGCCTATACACTCGTCCCTTAGACACGGGGCGAACCCACACCCGACCGACACACAAACCTCAAGACAAACGCACACAAATACAGGATCAAGCATACTCATATACCATTTTCGTGCACCACCAAACACGGCGCCCTCATTGCCCGCGCCACCTCAAGCAATGCAGACTTCTTGTTCCACAAAACCCACACCTCCCTCACCAATATCCAATTCACAGACGTGTATGAATTCATGTTGGGGGTACACAACACCCGCCTCCTAGCGCACAACCCCACCCTCCGCTGCCCATTCGTAGACAATTCACCAGCAACGGAAATATTGCAGGTAAATGCCCCTCGATGTTGGGACTTGGATGGGACCGGCATATAAGAGCGCCCTCCAACTACTCCTTTCCCTCTTGGAACTCCACAACCATCACCGCCAACATCGGTAACAAACCCATCGAATCCTTCGCTCCCCCCACTCTCATCCACATCCTTCAGGCATGCCACCCACCTCCATGCACTGACATGCCTACCCGCTTTGTCTTTGCCGACGACGGCACTCCTCCGGACTCTCTAACATCCTGCCCCGTTGTCCTCCCGGACGACTTGCTGCCTCCCTTGCTCCGACCCTCCTCCCACCTACCCGACTTCATCAGCCTCCTCGAACCCAGATTCGCTGGACACTCGAATCCCATACGTCGTTACACCTCGACTGAAAAAGTCCAAATAGCAGAATGGAAATACTGCACCTACAATAACCTATCCCCCACCGCGCAACTTATCCGTGGTGAATACACCCCTTTAGCCAACGCCCTCCGCAGTCACTAGCCAAGTACTAAGATTGACATCCTCCCCATCGTCATGAGTCGCACCGGCACTCCCTACACATCCACCATCACTAGCCTTACCTCCCTCCTCACTCAACGCACAGACCCTCCCGATAAACTCATCTCTAAAATACGTCTCGACACCCCACGCATCTAGTCACAACTCCACTTGCACAATGTTCAACGGCTACACCGCTTCCTCTCCATCTACCGCCTAAAACCCCGCACGACAACACGCCGTTCCTCATCCCTCCACAACAACTCCTCAACCTCTAGCCCACCACTACCACCTCGCGAGACAAGCTCCCCGAGGGGGGGGGGAGTAAAAACCCTATCTCAATTGGAGAGGTAGGATCAGGAGGTTCGCGGTCTAGCCCCGGCATGTAAGCTCCGGAGATGGCGGAGCTGGGAGGGCCTTGAGACAGCAGCCGGTTTGACCCGGCACATGTTGTAAACAATTTTAATTGAGGCTCGGTACGGGTGCCCGCATGTTTAAAACTCAATCCGATCTTTTTTTCTAACAAGCATGATATGATAAGCACATCATCCTGTGAAGTGATCTTACATGAGTAGCGCGGGGCAAAACATACGACGTGATGACATGGAGGAGCGCTTTATGTAAAATGGAACAATTGTGGTATGTTCTACAGTGAAAGATGTAGTAGTTTGCAATGTATATATCATTACCCATGCTAGCAACATCTGCCACTACATTGCATTTATTATAGTACTCGGTAGTAGGTATATATGACTAGGGCATTCTTCCGTTATCCCCAATATCTAAAACAACGACATCGCACCATCTGCATGCAGTAAAAAATAAGCATCGAACTAAATATGCTGCTAGACTATCTTCAAATATAGGCGCCCGCCGGCGCCGCAGCGGCTGCGGCCCGGGGGGGGGGTGCGCTCGCAAGCCCGTGGGCATCCCCTCACCTCCCCGTGGTGGGCGTTGGAAACCCCGTAGCCGTGCCAGGCTTGGCACGGTAGGGGGCTAGGAGGGTCGGCAGTGCGATCTGCGCAATTCGCAGCTGCCGGGAAAGGCCTTGTACATAGGGCTTTTAGAAAACATTTTTTTGTACGCTACCGGCGCCAAGACATGCTCGGGCCGTCCGATATGTTTTTTCAATAGCAAAAACTACTAGAATACCGTCCCATTTCGGGGGTAGGGCCTATATCTTCAGGAGTGTGTGGTGGCGAGGGGCTACGGACGGATCAGCGGTGGGACGCGAGTGTGGGAGCTCGCGGCGGAAAGCCATGAAGCACCGCTAAGGTATGGCGCTCGCTCCACGTCGACCTGCCTCATGACGTTGAGCCGGACGAAAGGGGGCAGCACGACACTAGGAGCGAGGAGGATTATCGCGACGGGAGGAGCGACGAGGTATGGCGGCGGGTTGATCCGCATGATCCGCCGCCGGACAACCCGGTACGGAGGGTTCGAATAATTTCCGCACCCCCGCGGCCTTTTTGGATCCGGCCATAGCGACCGCGCAGTGCTCCCCCGTTACCCACTATCGCTAGGCACACCTGATATTAGAGAGCGCGAGCCCGGATAAGCGCGGAGGCTCGCACTGGAAACAAGGGTGCTCGATGGACGCGCAAACGGTGGGTGGAGGGTTCCATCGATAGCTGATTTTACAGAAAGGCACATGGGTACCAGCACAGAGAATCCGGGGAAATGGCCGGGAAAGTTTTTCAGCGTGGCGGCAAAAGCGCTAGCTTTTTCTGTTTGGCTGTCTTGTCCCGCCCCCACATGCCCTCGAGGTGACGGGGGACCTCGACTAAGAGAAAAGCTGCGACGAGAGGAGCGGCTACGACCTTGGGGCGGAGCTTACGGAATGCGACAGCGGGATCGACGAGCGACCGCGTAAGGAGGTTTTTTTCGCTAGCCTTTCCGCTCCTTTCTCCGGCAAGATTGAAGTCATGCGAGAGCTAGATTCGGCCCGTCGACCCTCTCGAACGCCGATCGGCCTAGGCCGGTCGGCAACCCGGTTCGGTGGGAGCGGGCCGTTCATCGTGAAGGTCGAGCAGCACCTTTCAGTTTGCAATTGTTGACGTGTGGATCTAGTTTCATATCAATTTTTGATTACAAAATTATTTCTGTTGTTACTGCTTCGGCGGGGGGACTGTGCAAAGTACTGCGGCAGCTTACAGTTTTTTACCTCCAAGGAACGTCGGCACACGTTCAAGTAAGGTGTGTCGATAGGTGTACCTAGTCGAAGAGTACCTGGTCCAATCGTTCTCCCACGTGTCCTATTTGGCAAAGTATTTATGGCCGTTAAACAATAGTCGGTCTTGTTTGCCGATATTGTTGTAATATAATTTCAAATTCAATTTCTATAAATGTAAGTCGAAATGTTTATCAGAAGTTCAAAACTAATTTTGTCGGGGCAGCCGTAAGCCCCGCATTCTACTAGTAGGAGCTGGGTGGCGTGCGGTGCTCGGTCCTTGCAAAACAGAAAATGAAACATGGCAATACAAAGTAAACGGCTGCCGCCTCTAGGCAGACCCGGACAACCATGTAGGTCTCGTAGGTTTTGCGTTTTTGCCGCGAACCGCCAATCTAAACAAACTCCCCATTGATAGCAAAAACACCGTCTAAATAATACCCGTGAACGTTTTTGGTATCTCCTATTTTCTTGCGTTAAATTGTATGAAATATAATTTATCACTAGTCTCCACGATGCGCGGCACCAACCGTTGCGAAGGCCATGAGCGACCAAGCCGATCAGCCCGCGCTTGTCAAAATGGGCCCACCTGACCTCTAGTTATATGCAACTCCGGTCGTACCGGAGCTGAGGGGGGAAGGGAGGGGGGAGGTATACGAAAACCTTCCTTGCTCATGTTGTTGTCATTCCCGCCGATCCACGTTTCCTTACATTGGTTGAAGACCGACGTTGCGAAGCTACACCTATATGGAAGAGGAGTGCGCTTCCGTGGCGAGAAAGATGCTTATGTCGGAGGAAACGACGCGACCGGGCGGCAACTACCCTCAGGGTCGGCCGGCGCCAGAAAATCCGGCACAAAGAGTTTTCACACAATTACCGTGCCTTGTGGCCCATTGGAACCGGTCACAACGACCTGCCCTATCTCCGCTGATACCCACTATCGCATGGCATGCCTAGTATTAGAGAGTGTGGTCCCGGGTTGGCACGGGGATCCACGCTCGAAACAAGGTGGATGATCAACGGACGCGTGAGCGGAGGGAAGAGGGTAAGGGCGCTAGGCCGCCTACCGCCCTTCTAAGCAAGTACCCGGGTAGCAAACACGAACGGCCCGGGAAATGACGGGGAAAACTATGCACGCGCGGAGACTTAAGCGTTGTTTTTCCTAACGTCGACCGGCCAAGGTTGATCGGCACCCCGGTTCGGTGCGAGCGGGAGTATGTATCGTGAAGGTCTATCGACAGATTTCATTTATTTGAATTCATAACAATTGGATTTAAATTTGCAGATTTATGATTTTAAAATATTTCTATTGTTGCCGCAGAAGCGGGGGGATTGTGGCAATTTCTAAACTTGCTTTCAGTTTTTTACCTCGATGAACATCTACGCACATTGCAAATATGTGTGTCGATAGTACACCTAGTCGCAAATGTACCCGGCATAATCGCTACTTCAAATCATCCAAACTGACAGACTAGAGATGGCCGGTAGACAACGGACGGTTTAGTTTACATGTATTGTTTCATAAATCATTTTCATTTATTTTTCAGTGCCAAGGAAGGACGCTCGCTAAACGTCGACCAACGATGTTAAAGTCGACTCGACCCGCGGGTTGGATTATAACACCATTATTAGCGCATAGAGTGTGCAGCACGCTAAGGCGGCCGAGAACCTTAAGATAAACCGCCGCTGGAAGAAAACCATTTACGGAGGGGTTTGAAATAGAAATCCGTATCCACTACCTATGGAGACAAAGCGATATTTGTGGGTGTTTGACACAAACAACTTATGCAATGCAATAAGATTTGGGGGAAATATCGTTGGCGTTGAGACAAGAGCGCACGCCACCTATGTCTATAGGCATCGGTCCCCCCACATGTCCCCGAGATGACGGAAGACTTGCGGCCGGAGGATCGTCGCGGTGGGAGGAGCGGTACAAACTTGGGTACGGCGGGTGACATCGACACGGCGGCAAAACATTCTCAGTCTCACAAGATGTGGTGTCCCCCCCCCCTCCCCCCCCCCCCCCAAAAAAAAAAAAGCCACTGGCGAGACCGGAATCTTACAGGAACTGGGTTAACCTTGCCCCCCTCGCACTTCGACAACCGCGGTTGGTCGCCCCCCGTGCGTAGGGGTGGACAACATGCCGCGCATCGTACAAGTCTACCGACAGTATGATTTGCATCTTATACAAGTGGACTATCCTCTAGTAGATCTGCGTTTTTATTCTTTTGATTGGAATTATTCTTATTGGTTACGAGGTACTGACACTTAATCACAGTTCTTAATTATACATTGGCGATTAGAAACATATAGCATAGGGAGATATGTCTATTTTTCTAACACCGATACTCCGCAATGGTTTGCGGTAGGGCCCTACTAAGACAACTGCAATCGCATAGCTGTAAAGTGTATGTTATAATTTCAAATTCAAATATAGTTTGACACTCGATGAGTCTTTGATCTGGCGTAAGCCAACGCAAACGGCAAGCTCAATTGGTGCAAAGTCATGCCGGTGGCACATGGTCAGCCAACGCCCAAGAGCGACCTAATGACATGGATTCTCCCTAACAATGAAACTCATTGTCCCTTCGGACGGTGATGTCCATGGCAGCAAAGCGAATAGAGATGCACATGCACCCAACAAACAACGACTCATCCATTTTCAACGGCGGTATCCGGTCTTACACACGTATGTGTATGAGGCAGGCGCCCGCCGGCGGCGCAGCGGCGGCGGCCCCGGAGGGAGGTGCGCTCGCAGGCCCGTCGGCACCTACCTCTACCTCCACGCGGTGTGCGCTGGTAACCTTGTAGCCGTGCCATGCCTGGCACGGTAGGGGGCTGAACGAGGTACCGACAGCTGCGATCCGCGGGATCAGCAGCTGTCGGGAAGCCATGTACGGAGGGTTTTGGAAAAACATAATATCCGTACACCGGCACAGGGATCTCCCGCTCGGCCAGTCCGATATGTCTTTCCCGCGACTAAATACTCGCATATACTCTCCCGACGATGGGGCGGGAGCGGCGTTTGCGAAATATTTTTTGGCGAAGAGGGGTACGGACGGATCAGCGGAGGGACGAGGGTGTTGGAGCTGGCGGCGGACATGTGGGAAGCAATCGCCCGCCGCCGGAAATGCCCGGTACGGGGGGTTTTTGGAAAAAATCCCGTACCCACCATCTTTTGAGGACCGGCGACTCGATCCTTGTGCTCTTCCAACCCCTCCCCTAGTCGGTACCCGGTTATCGATAGGCTGCCTCAGGCAGTGTGCCTAGGGTTATCGTAACGGCACACTGCTCGTAAAGGCGGCCCCCTAACAACGTAAACCACCGGGGGAGGGCACGGACGGCCACAACGCGATCAAATAGGTGTTGGAAACAGACGGGAAAAGGACAGGGGACATGAGAAAATCTGGCTCGGGGGCAGGAGAGCCAGCCGGACACCGTATGCAGCCTAGTTCTTTTTTCTTCTCAGCCCCCGAAGGAGGAGAGAAGACTGAGCTAGGTGGAGAGCTGCGTCGAGAGGAGCGGCTAATACCTCGGGCGGGGTTGAGCACGGATCAAGGCGGGACCGACGACGACCTATGCGAGGGGGGTTTTTCACCTGCCTTTCTCCCAAAGCTCCGGCACGACCGGAGTCGCACAGGAGCCGAGGTTAGGCAGGTTCGCCTCGACCAGCTCAAGCTGAGCAGCCTTGCTGATCAGCGACCCCTCAGCGGCTGGAGCAGGCCGCGTATCGTGGAGACTAGCGACATCTTTTACTTCATACTGTATCCAACAAAAATTAAGTATAGATCAGAAATAATAAATACCTGGATACGGGTATGTTTCACACGGTATCGTTACTGCCATTGGAGAGGTTGGGATTAGCGGTTCACGGTCTACCTCACGCTTAGAAGTCCAACAAAGTTGAGCATAGCAAAAGGGGGGGCCCAGAGACTCCAGCCGGTTTTACTGGTATTGGAGTAAAATGTTTCAATTTCAATTTCAATTGTATGAGGCAACCATGAGGACACTCGAATGGCATTGAACGCGATGTGAGACAGCTTAGAAGCATGTTTTCACATGGGTTAACGCGAGTTTTGTGCGGGCATTGTCAAATGTTCCTTGAAACAGTTACTACTACTACTTCGACTCTTCAACGGAAACGTACATCTATCACGAATAGTATGAACATCATGAATCACCCCGTCCCTGCGATATGTATTATTCTAGTCTTTGTGGACGATGTCATTAATATCTCACATTCGCCGTAGTTCATTCGTATTGCCAAGCAAGCGATCGGACGGCAGTTTCGCATGACGGACTTGGGTAACGCTAAGTAGTTAATACTCGAGATGTGCATCGAACCGGTGGCCAACATTACGTCGCACGAGTAGTACACAAATCTAACGATAGAGAAATACATCACATAAGAAACCAACCCCTCAAAATTCCCTATGGTAATATCGATTACCGTGACGGTGAGGTTACCATATAAGAGGAAGACAAGACGCCGCTCTCACCCAATTAACACACGAGACCTAGCTACCGTGCCGTAGTCGGATATGTCAGCTTTACGTGAATGTGCCCGAGATTTGGCATTGCTTTTGCCGTCAAATAAGGGGGCTAACCAACGACACACGATCCCATCACAATTCCACGTAATTAAAGCATTTACCCAAGGGAACGTTTTGCCAAATATTTCAGCTTGCTTACAATTTGGCCAAAAGACCACCACATGCTTGGCCTGGGGGAAGATCAACGCTAATTATGGGTTGAGTGGGTGGGTTGCGCGAGCCAGATGGGCGAGCGCAAAGCAGAGAGTGCCAGTGCTCGGGGGTTGCACCGGCTTAAGGGGCTGCCGCTAGCTAGTGCTGCTGGGGGCATGGCATGGGGCGTTGCGCTAGGCGTTTCCTCAGTCCTCGAGGGTTACCTCGAGGACATGGTGAGACGCGCCGCTTTTACAGTAACGCTTTACCGTTCAGTTTTGCGTTCTGTCACATATGTAAGTAAGTTTTGCAAACCTCTAGATTTAAAACAATCTGACTATTTACCCGGGGGCATGTTTGCCAGTATCGAAAAAAAAACCGGAGGTTTTGCGCAGCGTAGTCTTGATGAAGCGGTTTGGCTGGGACGAGCCAGCCGAAGTACTGCCACGCCGCTGGTGATGGGGTCATGGTGGGGTCGATGTATTTCCCTTCTGTGAAAGAATTGTTTTGGCCCAACCACCCATGTATTTGACGACGTGGAGTGGGGTCCCGATGCAGCTAGCGGCGTAGGCGGCACCTTTACGTAGGCTGTGCGATGTCCATTTGAAACCACTCGGAGGTGTGGCGCCGACGGCGTCGCATGCGTCGAGGAGCCAGGCGGAGAGTGTCGCAGCCGCTTGCCAATCGCCGGAGCTTTCGTAAGGTACGAAGCTCCATAGTGCGGCTAGGGGGGGGGCTGTTGAAGAATTTCTTGCAATAGGCGGTCCGCTGTGTGCAATATTATTCCAGTAGGTTTGCCAGAATTGGATTGGCGGTAGTCGGGATAGCGAGGATAGGTTTGTCGGCCGCGCTGCGCCTTTGATCGCCCTTAGCTTTTCGGATGAACAGCCAAATTTTCTGGGATGGTCGGTCCACTACGAGGTCTTGTGTTAATCACCTTAAAGCTGATTCGGCTCTGCAGAAAAACGCATAGTTTGTGCAGACTGCCAGTAGCGCTCGAAATTGCGCGATGAGGTGGCGTGAAGTAGGTGTCCACTGGAGGTGTGTACGGAGTTTGGCGGCGTCGGTGAGTAGCGAGAGTGCTAGAGGGGTTGGTAACGGGAGGCGCGAGTCCGCTGCTTGTAGACGCCGTTGCTGCATCTCGAGTCCGCGTCGAGCGTCGGCCAAGAGTTCCCCGACCGAGATCGGCTGCTCCTGGTGGTCGCGGAAAAACATGTTGATGGCTGAGTAGTACTGCTCTAGCGATGCAGCGGCGACGGTACCTTGCAGTCCCAACCATGCCGTGTAACGAACGACTGATTGTGTAGTAGCTTGTAGCGGGTGGATGTGTTCCTCGTGGCAGAAAGCGGCAAATTGACGCATGCCGCTGTCGTAGTTGGAGTACATTGTCGGGGCTAGGGAGCTGCTCAACATGTGTAGCGCAGTGGTACCGATATGGTTGGTGCCCAACAGGTTGCGCAGTCGCCCAGTCATGGAGGCTGTCCACGGTGCGTGTGCGTTTGGCTCTCGTAATGTGTAGCGGACAGGCCGCGAGGGCTTGTGCGACTGAGTGACCATAGCGCGTAGTTCCGTGAGGCTTGAGCTGGCCGTCCGTAATGTGCGTCCTATTGCGCCTCTGCGGGTGCGTAGCCAGGCCGGCGTGGCAGTCGAAAGGCCACGATGCTCCATCCTGGTCGTCCGACCCCCTTGCGTGAGCCTCGCCGCCCGGGGAAGAATAGGTCCCGCGAGGGGGGGTAGTGTATGGTCTCGATGGCCAAGCTCTGTAAGTCTTGGAACCACGGTTTGCGGGGCGAGTATGGTGCGATGACGGTAGCAGCTGCCCCGGATTGACGTAGTTTTGCACAGAGGGCGGGAAGAGTTGACCACGGCGGATTGCACTAGTTCGTCTCGCGTTGCCACGCGGTGTCTGGGAGATGTAGACAGTCGACGTCTTCGCAGTTGGGGTCGCGCCATCGGGCGTTGAAACGCGGGAGCTGAGCGTTTTCCATTGACGTAAAACGGTCGATAGAATGTGGCCCCCACATTGACTGAAGGTAGTCGAATACACGAGGGTTGAGCTGCCAGTCGTCGCGGTCGAGTTCCCGGCTCAGGCTGTCGGCCCAGATGTTCGCTGCCGAGCGGATGTAGCGGGGTCGGATGCTGATGTCGTTGACGTCGAGCAGGTGCCAGAGCCGGCGTAATTCGGTCATCATGACCGGAGAGCGCGTGGTAAACTTCGATAGCGTAGGCACGACGGCTGTGTTGTCTTCGTGCAGTAAAACATGTCGGCCTCGGAGTTGTGGTAGAAAGGACTCGATCGCGAGACGAACGGCACGGAGTTCCTTCCAGGTGATGTGTTGCTGACGGTCGTCGTCGTACCAAAAACCGCGGGCTTGGTAGGCCGGGTTGTCGTTCAAGACGGCTCCCCATCCGTAAACGCTGGAGTCGGCGTGGAGGTACGATGTCTCTATGGGTTTGTAGATAGAACGGCCGTTGTGTTGGTCGGGGACTGTACGCCACCACTCGAGGTCGCGTCGTAACTGGCGTGTCATCCGGACACGTCCGCCCCATCCTGTCCGCGTAGCTAGCACGCAGTGTAGTACGCGCAGAAAAAAGCGGGCTGGCGCGATGGCGAGGTAGAGGAATTGCGTCTTGCCAGCGAACGCCGCGAGTTGTCTAGCGGGCAGCCAACGGGCGGTGGTCGCCGCGCGGCCGAGTAACGCGGAAGCCTGTTTGGCGAGGGCTTGCAGCTTGTCGGTAGGGGCTCGAAATTCGCCGTTCAGGAGGTCGACTGTCATGCCAAGGTGGATACCCACCTGTGTGGGCTGCCATAGGCCTTTGTCGGGGTTGCGATGGAGGCCGAGCCGGTGTAGCAGGGTCTCGATGCGGTTGCGTAAAAGTAGCGCTTTCTCGTACGAGCTGGCCATGAATAGGAAGTCGTCCATGTACGGTAGCAGGCGTACGCCGCGCCATCGGACGTTGCGGAGGAAACGTCGAGACGGTTTGTATGGCATCGCGGAGTTGGTGGTCATCGGACAGGGCGCTCGTCACAGGTAGTTTGTGAACGTCTGTGTGAGCTTGCAGAAGTAGTAAGCGGACCCCGACCTGCCCATCGGGAGGCATGCGAGGCGCCACAGCTCGCCGCGGTAGTTGACCGTGAAAAAATCGCGGTCCTCTTCTCGGATGCCGAGCGTGTAGTAGCCGTCCGCGAGGTCGAGGGAGACGAAGTAGTCGCCCGGGCGGGACATGTGACGTAAGTGTTTGAGGGTCTCGCACGACATCTTGAATTCCGCGCAATAGCTGTTGAGTTCGCGGAGGTCGATGATAAGTCGCCATTTGTTCACACCGGGTTTGGGGACGAGGAACATGCGGGAGACGTAGCGGGTGTTGTTGGCGCGCTCCCAAATTGAAATTGAAATTGTTCACAACATGTGCCGGCAAACTGGACCGACTGCTGTCTCTCGGGCCACTCTACTTCGCCATACATGACTTATTAGCAAGTTGGGCCCGGGTCTCTTCGACCAGGTACACCTATCGACACACCTAGCTTCACTGTGTGTCGACGTTCCTCGGGAGTTAAAAAACTGTAAGCAACCGCAGTAATTGCCACAGTCCCCCCGCCTAAGCAGTAGCAGCGTAATAATTTTGTAATCAAGAAAAACAGATCTAAAAATAAATCCACTTGTCAGGGAATGCAAAACTAAACTGCTGCTTGACCTTCACGATGCTCGGCCCTCTCCCATCGAACCGGGGTGCCGACCGGCCGAGGCCGGTCGACGTTCGGGAGGGACGACGGGCCAGCCTAATCTAGCTCCCGCGTGACTTCGGTCTTGCCGAAGATAGGAGGGGAAAGGCTGGCAAAAAACCCCTCCTCGCGCGGTCGCTCGTCGATCCCGCCGCCCCATCCCGTAAGCCCCGCCAAGGTCGCCGCCGCATCCGCCGACGCGACGGTCCTCCTTGTCGAGGTCCCCCGTCACCTCCAGGGCAGGTGGGGGGGACCGAGACACATAGACATAGAAAAAATGGGCGCTCCTGCCTCCGCACCTGAATTTCCCCCGCTCATTTCCCCGGTTTTTCTCTGTCTGGTACCCGGGTACCTGCCAGGTAGTCCGGCCTGCGTCCGTACCCTCCCCCCCTCTTATGCGCGTCCACCTAGCAGACTTTGTTGAAACGGGGGCCTCCGCGCTCACCCGGGCCCCCCCGCAAGGGTCTCGTCTATCCGGTAGTGGGTATCGAGGAGGGGGGGGGGGGGGTCAGGTCGCCGTAGCCGGATCCGTCGGGCCGCGGGTGCACGGAAATTAGTCAAAACCCTCCGTACGGGGTTTTCCGGCGGCGCCGACCCGGAGGGTCGTCGTCGCCAGATCTTGTCGCTCCGTCCTTCGCGACAGGCCTCCTTGCCGCCCAAGCCTACTCCTCCCCCCTCGGGAGATGTATCTTGTCGGCGTGGCGGCTCGCTAGTGAGCGCCCTACCCTGGTGCTGCTCCCCAACTAGCTCGACGCCGGGTACGGACATTATTTTAATTTTCCAAAAAGCCCTCCGTACATGGCTTTCCGGCGGCGGCTGATCCTGAGGATCTCCGCCGCCTCACATAGCCGCTCCTCCGCCTGCGACCGGCCACCGGCCTTTACCAGGTCTTGCTTCCCCCCCTGAGAAGTGTCGACCGGCACAGGGCTGGTCGGCGGCTAGCGAGCGCCCTTTCCTGGCGCTACTTCCCGGCTGGCCACCACCAGCTCCAACACCCACCCCCCACCGCAGATCCGGCCGTACCCTCCTCGCCTTCAAACGCTCCTGTTGTACAGGCCCCACCCCCTCGAGGTAGGAATGTATTCAGTAGTATCTGACCGCGAAAAAACATATCGGACGGGCCGAGCGGGAGAGCTTGGCGCCGGTATCGCACAGAAATTATTTTATTCAAAAGCCCTCTGTACAGGGCTTTCTCGACAGCTGCTGATCCCGCGGATCGAGCTGTCGGCCCTCTTAGCCCGCTACCGTGCCAGGCCTGGCACGGCTACGGGGTTTCCAGCGCCCACCACGGGGAGGTGAGGGGATGCCGACGGGCCTGCGAGCGCACCCCCCTCCGGGGCCGCCGCCGCTGCGCCGCCGGCGGGCGCCGCGCTCCCAAGCTCTCCAGGCCTCGAAGCGTGGAAGCTCCGTGGCTAGGAAGTCGAGTTGAGGTTGGGTTGCGTCCTTCATGGACACACCGTGGTTGAAAGGCCGGGGAACTTGAACTTGACCCGCACGCCATGGCGGATCCATTTTACGACTTGACCGCTCGCGCCGATATGCTCCCACTCCCGCCATCGTAGCCGCACGCGGTGACGCATGTAGTTGGATGACGGGGAGCAGGAATCGGCGCGGCGGGTCACACCATCATTTCTTAGTGGTGGGCTTTGCTCCGTCGGTGGGTTTAGTTCCGGCCGCCGCTGCCGTTGTTGCTGCTGCTGCGGCCTTTCGCTTGTCGGCGGCTGACTTCTTGGCCTTGGCGTCTTGTCCAGGTGGCTTGTCCGGCGTGACTCTCGCGAACGCTGCTCCAGCAACTGCTTTGCTGGCGGCATGTAGGCTGACTTCGAGCGTCCGATCGACGAACGCTTGGCGTAGCTCGTCCAGTGCGCTCGAGACCGCTGTAGGGCGTGGGCGGCAGAAACGCTCGTGGGCGAGTTCGGCGAACACTCGGTCCGAATCCGAGCTCGTTTGTCCGCCCTTGGTGAGGCGGAGGAAGCCCAGTCGAGTACGGGCGGCCTCCTCCGTCGCTGTGTTGGTGCGATGACCCGCTCGGATGAGGGCAACGGCCGCCGCCTGCTCCGTTGGTAGAGGAAGTCCGGTTGACAGCGTGTCCAAAGCCTCGCTGATTGCCGCGTTGGCGCAGCTGTCGAAGAAGGCATAGCACCCGATGTGGAGGTACTCGTCGTACCCCGCTTGAGATTTCTGTCGTTGAGGAAGCGGGCCGTGTCGTCCGTTAGCGTCCATAGACGAGGTTCGTCGATGTCGCGAGGGGGTCGCTCCAAACCGGCGGGAATGATTTTACCGTAGGCGGCAAAATCGACGAGCTCGGGCTCGTGGAGCTCCGGGTCGTCGTTCAGCATGTCGATAGGCGGCTGAGGGGCTGCCTTGCCACCCTTAGTCGCAATGGTCGCGTCAGGGGGAATGGACTGCTGTTGATTCGGAAGCACGGTGGGGCCGGTCAATCGTTCGAGCTGGGCTAGTAAGGCGGTATTAGACGCCTGAATCTGCTCAGCCAATCGGAGTTCGAGGGCCGATACCGCGGTTTGAATCTGTTCGGAAGTACGATATTCAATTACAGAGGGGAGAGTGTCGACTCCGGGAGCGGAGGACGACGGCTCATGTTGCATGTTGTTAGACGGCGACTTAGAACGTGGGGAAGTGTCTCGTGACGCTCGAGTGCGCATGAGACGATGTAAGCTGGCACTCTGCTCGACTACGAGAGTCGAGACTGCAATTGCGCGGGCCATATGGGCGAGCGCAAAGCAGAGAGTGCCAGTGCTCGGGGGTTGCACCGGCTTAAGGGGTTGCCGCTAGCTAGTGCTGCTGGGGGCAGATCATGGGGCGTTGCGCTAGGCGTTTCCTCAGTCCTCGAGGGTTACCTCGAGGACTGGGTGAGACGCGCCGCTTTTATAGTAACGCTTTACCGTTCAGTTTTGCGTTCTGTCACATATGTAAGTAAGTTTTGCAAACCTCTAGATTTAAAACAATCTGACTATCTAAAGCGATTGCTTGTTGCGGCACTTCAATGGAACCGAATATGGCAATAACATGAATCAACCTAGAAGGGAGGCAACATGCATGATGAGGCAAGAAGAATGCCAATGTACTTAAAAGTTAAAAGTCAGAATCGGTAGATAATAACAACACAATGTGGTAACATTCAAGCGCAAAGACCATGCTCAATAATGAAAATGATGTGAATAAGTGGTCTTCCAAACATCAAGATGTAGTCGTGGCACTATCCTCAAATCGGGGACATTGCATGTGGCTTTATGGAGCGAGATAGGGTTTTGGGGCAGACGCGCGTCCAGGCGAGAGGCACTAGCACTCCCACCCGGGTGGTAACGCCAACTACTTGGCCCAAAACCCGTAGGCGAGGTCTATGAGCAGTGAGGACCCTTAGTTGACCGATTTTATGAGGTAGAACAAGACTCTGATGGTAAAAGATACCCGTGCGAGGAGGACCCCCCGACCGGATTGTACAACCGAACATAATCAAATGTCGCTTGGCTTGTCTCAATGGACCGCCACTAGCGACGACTGCAACTTCAACAACCACAAAGGGGGTTGATAACCCAAAATATGCACACACGAGGCTTATAAAACGTCTTGCCGCCTAAGTAGCTTGACGTGGTGCGCTTCTTTGTGTGTGTTTTCGCACACCACACACGTGTAACCAATGCTAGGATAAATGACCATCATTGTAGTCGCTGTATATTGACGGGGCCACACTCAAACAGTAAATCCAATATTCACGAAGCTGTGTATTTGCTTGAGGTTGATCATTTTAAGCAGTTGCTACCAAAGTATCAATGTTGCATGGTCGACCGACTCCTTTACCAATTAAACGTCCGAGCGGCGTTTCCCGGAAAGCTCGCATTTGTAATGCTTCCAATGCCCTACCTAGGCACCCGACCAAGCCTATAGACTTGCCAAGAGAACACCCAGCCATCCAAACGGTACGCATGCAAGGCATGCTTGCATGTGCACAACTTACGTGCTTTCTATATGTCTTAGCGGTGTGACTACCGGGTCGTGCTTCCCCTCGCACATAACGTGGTAGACGGTATGTCACGATGGCACAAATAGATGCTTGAAAACTGTGCACTGTCGTCGGGGCTGAGCCGGCCCTTGCCCCTTGCTCGCTCGAGTGACAAAAACTCATTAATTTGCCCCTCACACAACAACTTTGATAGGCTATGTGGCCTTGCCCATACGCCGTCGACCAAATATCGGCCACCTTGTATAGGCTTCTACAGTGCCACAATCCGTCGTTTCGGGGTAAAACCGCCAAGAACCCGAAGCCTAGCTGTAGACGACCCCGTCGTGTGGGTTTTGGGCAAGTAGCTACCGGCTCGCGTCGTGCAGCATCGTGTTTTCAAAGGTGCCTAGTCGAAAAGCAGATTTTCCGCCGATTGCCCATCATCGCGTGCTCACCATGCGCTATCCACGGGCATGTATCGGAAGGAGGCGGTTGCATTGTCTACAAGGAAGGGTTTATGATATCTGGTCGGACGATGGGGCCGAATATCGTATTCCCGGCACGGCTAGGTCCGGTCGACAAACTACCGCACTCGGTGCGGTAAACCGTCAAGTACATGCCTCCGACAAACACTTAAAGCCCTCCGTACGCGAGTGTCCATGTAACCGATGACTACGCGAATCGCAACTTTCGGCTCACGCCGCTTGCCCCCTACCGTGCCATGCCAAATATGGCCACAAGTTTTGGATCGCCTTCCACGAGCAAGGAGGTGGGGGTGAGTGCCGACGGGCCTCCGAGCGCACCTCCCTCCGGGGGCGCCGCCGCTGCGCCGCATGCGGGCGCCGCGCTAATCTTATTGCATTCCTAATACGGCACATTAAATGATCTAGAGGGGTTATCATAGTAGATATTATCCGTATGTGAGTGCCCATTGTGAACTTTTGAAGCCCGATCGAGCTTGCGGGGATAAGATAGGCATGCACGGGTGTATCGCAGTTGCATTCCACTTTTGCTTGGAACGGTCGGTGGTCGCGTTCGGTCGGTCGGTATGCCTATCGGTGACCATGCTCCATTGAAAATGCAATGCCCGTTTGTTTTCCCCTCCTTGCTGGTGGTTCCTCCGCTGTACATTGCTGCGCATTGGTAACATACCGGGCTACCAGCTACCATGATACCAGGCTATCCCACAGTCGTTCCCAACAAGTACGGGTACTTTCAAATCAAGCTTTAAGTTGCAAGCGTCATATGTCGCCGCCCGACTCGTCTCTCGCGTCTCGCGATGCTACTGGAATACACGGGCTGCTACACCTAGCGATAGCTATAGATAGCTAGACGAATAGAGCACGCGCATCAAGGAGCTGGCTTGCCCCTGAACGTAGTTGGAGGGCTGGGATGCACAACGGCATATGCCAGGGGGGCAATAAGAGCCTATAGTCTCAAAGCGAATGAAGTACAAGTACCGCGCCATCGCGGTGACTGTGGCGACCACCACCGGTCGTGATGACCGCCGCGCTCTACAGACGGGGGAAGATGCGTTTATAATGCACGAGCAGCCATCGCTAAGAGACCCGCGATGGGAATCGAAGTCCGTGGGCGTCGTTGCTTTTTGTGCTATTAACCACGACTGGCGCACTGAGCCGCCCCAGACGCTGTACGTTCGGCCCCGCCCCAGTGACGCGCCGATCGATAACCCGTACAAGCCCGAGGTCAACGGTGACGAGCTAGAGCTGCGCGGGGAGGACGCGCTGGCGGTGTTTCGACGACTAGAAGACCAACTAACACAGGCCCAACTTATCGTGACCCACGACGCGTCATTCGTCCGTGGGGTACTGCTCTCGCACATGGCGCGTGTGGGGTTGACGGGCGGCGGTGCCGCTGTGATGCAGTGGGCGTGTACGGGAAAAACATGGCGAGACGCAAACCGAGTGGACGAAAAGCTGGTCAACATCTGTCGACTGTTTAGAGTGCCGGTACCGGCGGGGAAGGAGCGAAACAGCATCGCGAAGAACGCAGAGCTGAGTGCACAGGTTTACGTCAAGATGGTAAAAGAGCGGGGGATGGAGGTGCACTGCCTTCCGCACGCTGAGCCGCCGCCTCCTCCTATGACGACTTTCGGTCTCCCGCGATGTCGAGGATGCCACGAGCTCGTCTGGCCCGCGCTGAACGCGCGCTCACGCTGCCACGCTTGTCGAGCAGCATCCAAGAGCCTAGTTACGGGCGTCACAACACGGAGAATGGCGGCGACGATGCAGAGGAAGCGACGACGGCCGGATAGGTTCTCATTCGAGAATGACGAGACTCGACGACGGAGATGAAAGTGTTGAGGTGTTTCTTAACGACAGTGCGCTACAATTGTTTATAAGAAAGTATTTTAATATACGAGGCGTGCGAAAGGGGTTCGCGTCGTCACTTGACAAAGGACAATATCATTTAAGAAACTCGAGTTGATTCGACGAAAGCCATGACACTGTAAATGTGTTTGTGTACGAAAGTGCGCCGCGATTTCTTATTAGAAAAATATTATAAAATGCGAGGCGTGCGAAATGGGTTCGCGTCGACACTTGACAAAGGACGACATCATTTAAGAAAATCGAGGTGATTGAAGGACAGCAACGACAATGAAAATAATAGGTATGTGTACGAAAGTGCGCCGCGACTTATTAGAAAAATATTTTAAATACGATGAGGTGTGCGAAAGGGGTTCGCTTCGACACTCGACAGAGGCCGATATCGTCTAAGAAACTCGAGGTGATTGAAGGACAGCAGTGACAACGAAAATGTGTTTATGTACAAATGTGCGTCTCGACTTCCTTTCGGAAAGGAAAAAGCCCGACGAGGAGTGCGAATAAATAAGGGGGCTCGTGTCGATAACAGAGGACGACCTCAGACGGGAAAGTCGGGACTATTCAACAAGCGCGATGATGGTGAAAAGTATTTACAAGCAAAACTACGTCACGAAATTTTTTGTTACAACAAAAAACCCGACGCTTGCGAACAAAGGTTCGACCGTTCGTGTCGACCGTGACAACGCCACTCCCCGCTAGTGCGACTGGATGGTGACGTGTCCGATGCCCTTCTTCTTGAGGTCGGCGACGATGGAGCGCGTGATGGCGGCGCAGTCTGAGGAGGGCTCCAAGTCGATGTGGACGCTCAGGATTGGCACCCCCGTGGTCAGACTCCAAAGGTGCATGTCGTGCACGCGAGTCACACCGGCGACCTGCAACCAAAACAAAACATCAACCATCACATCTGTGTCGCACCGCCCCTTTCCACTCTCGTCTATCTCCCTCTCCTGAACCTTTCACACCAACGCCACACAACAACGTGCAGCAGGGTGTGGGAATATGGGAGGGCGAGGTGGGGATACGAGCGTGGAGGTTGCAGGGTGCACCTTGGACATTTCGAAGGCTAGCTCCGCGGGGTCCAGACCAGCTGGCACGCGTTGCATCAGAATGTTGACAATATCCATGATGATCCCCTGCCACCACATCACGGTTCAGACTACACCGCACCACTCGCTTGCCCAAGCAGGTTGTTGCACGCAGAGGAGGGAGGTTCGAGAGGGGGAAAGGGTTTACCTTGGTGGTCCAGATGATGAGCACTGAGAAGATGAGAGTGGCGATGGGGTCGGCGATCTTCCACTCCGGGTTCCACCAAATCAGCCCCGCCGCGATCATGACGCCCAAGTTTTGCAGCAAGTCGCCGACCGCGTGCAGCCACGCGCTCCGGATGTTCATGTTCCGTCCCCCCTCATGCCCGTGATCCTCATGCCCATGGTCGTGGTCATGATCGAGATCGTGACTGTGATCATGGCCGTGCTCCTCGTCTGGAAAGGACACACCCCTTTCTCACTCAGCTGATGAGATAATACACTAGGGAGGGTGGGGGTGCGATGAGGTTGGAGGGGGGGGTGGGGGAGAGGGGGCTCACCGTGATGGTCGTGGTCGTGGGAGTGGCCGCCGCCAGGGCCGTGACTGTGCCCCTCCTCGCCCAGGACCACAAGCAGCACCACATTGACGAGGAGGCCGATGGATGCGATGACGAACATCACTGCGAGCAGGCGACCCGTCCCATGCAGTGTGTGAGTTGGGAAAGGAATGCTCAAGGGGGAGGCGTAAAGGTGTTAGAGGACGACTGGGTGTGAGGTGTGGTGTAGTGCGAAGTGTGATGCGGTGACGTGAGTTGGTGTGAAGTGTCGATAAATGGCGTGTGGTGTGGTGGGGTGATATAAGGTGGAGTGTGAAGACGGGTAAAATGGGTTAATGTTAGAACTAGTGTGAGGTGATGTGAAGTTATGTGTGGGGTGTGGCTAGGTGGTGAGATGTGGGGAAGTGTGGATAGGTGGGGTGGTGTGCTATGATGTGGTACAAAGTGTGGTGCGATAGGTGCATTATGGTGTGGTGGGGTGATATAAGGTGGAGTGTGAAGACGGGTAAAATGGGTTAATGTTAGAACTAGTGTGAGGTGATGTGAAGTTATGTGTGGGGTGTGATTAGGTGGTAAGATGTGGCGAAGTGTGGATAGGTGGGGTGGTGTGCTATGATTTGGTACAAAGTGTGGTGTGATAGGTGCAGAGTGGTGTGGTGGCGTTAAGTGAAGTGAGGTGAGGTGGTAGGTGCTGGGGTGAGGTGATGTTGGGGTGTGAAGTGTCATGTGGTGGTGTGAAATGGGATTTAGTTGTGGTGGGGGTGAGGTTAGCTGGGGTGGGGTGGGGTGGGGTGGAGTGCGCACGTTTTCCGTCGACGTCCTCGGGTGAGATGATTCGCTGCACCGCCTCGGCGACCAACATGCCGGTGACCATCCAAATGGTGACGACAGATAGCAGCGCGCCCAAGACCTCAGCTCGCGCAAACCTGCAATATGCAGAGGAGGGAAGGGTTCGGAGGAGGCGAGGTGAGGTGAGGTGCGTTGATGGCGAGACGGGCTTCCGGGATTAGGGCTTTCAATGAAAGAATAGGTTTTAGGGTTTATAAGGGGGGAAGCTTTTCGGGACAGTCGAGGGAACAAGAAGGGGGGGGGGGGGGGGGGGGGGGGGGGGTCTCAGTCGAGAGGTGAGGAACTGAGGGCAGGGGGGGCATCATTACCCGTAGGTCATCTGCGGGCTTTGGCTCCTTGCCAGCTTTAGCGCCACCAACGACACAACGAACCCGCCCACGTCCGACAGCAAATGCGCCGCGTCCGACATAATCGCGAGACTGTGACAGCGGCGCGAGAGACCCCCTCATTCCCTCAGTGAGTGAGGTGCCGAGTGTCGAGCCCCCTCGTAGAGAGAGCTCACCAACCGGTATAAGGCGTAGCGGCATTCATCAAGTCATTTGGGAGTGGAAAAGTTTAGAGTGGTTGAGTGGGGTTTAGCTTGGCTTTGTTTCGTTACCTGCTCGCGAGCCAACCGCCGATGAGTTCGACAATCATAAAAATGAAACAGAGGATGATCGCGATAGTCAGTTTTCGCGTGGCCTGCGGCGGAGAGGGACACACTTCAGTCCACGACCCAGCCAAATCAAGGGGAGCTCGGGGTGGTTGCAACTACAGGGCATGAGAAATGAAAGTGTGGGAAAGAGTGAGGCGCACTGTCGCTTGTTCGACTGTTTTCGCCGACTTTCCGTCGTTGAGCGAACAAGAACGCCATTCTGCGCGGCATAACACAGCAGGTGCCCCTCATCAATCAGTACGAACCTACTCCTACACGAATACTTGGAAGGGGCTTCCTGACGTGGCGTGTAGAGGGGGGGGGGGGGGGGGGGGTCACGGCGGTGAGAGGGGTAGCTGCTCGAGAAAGTAACCTGAATCGTTTTCGGTCGGCGGCAGCAGCGGCTCGACAGTAGTCTCCGGCGTAGAGGTCATCTCAGGCGGTTGCGGTATACCCGGTGGGCCTGTCCCTGGTCGCTATGGCTGAGCTATTTCTCTCGCTCTCTCGCCCTCACTCCCGTGGCTGTGACGGAGCGAACGTGAATGAACAGCGATCGCAGCAACGAGGCGGTAGTAGCCGGCGACAGCGGAGTGGGTTGCGCCGGCGGCGAGCAAGTACGGCGAGTGCTGACGTGCTTGATGTGATCACGTAATGCCGGTGAGGAACGAACGAATATAGACATACACTCCTCCACAAAAGTCTGGACATGTATTGCTTACGCTAATCAAGAACACGCTCCCCTCTCACCATGTCAAGCACGACGACACCCAGGTACCGCCCAGCAAGTGTAGAAGAGCCGGGGAGCAAACAGCTAGCCGCCATCCGGTATGGTTAGACCTGAGCTTGCGGCGAGTATTGTCGGCGGAGTCTATCGAATTAAGCCCATAAATTCCGAGGAAATTGTCTAAACTACACACGTCGATATGAGCTTCACGCTTGGGCATTGCTCAAGCGCTCACACCAAGCTGCATACTAATAAGCTTTCCACATAACCGTATTCTTGGGTCTTGTTGGAGGGGGTTTGGAGGCGTGGGTGCCGTGTCGAGGTTTGGTTTGCGGGTGTGTGACTGTGTGAATGGAGCATGGGAGTTCACGCCGCCGGCACGGGTGATGCTTTTGGAAAGCAAGCGGGTAAAGATCCACATGACACAGGTTTGGATAAGCACCCCCGCTAAGTAGGCGGGGGCAATTTGCTGTGGTGAGGGGCGAGGTCCAACTTGGCCGTTTGGGGCGCATCACGTTAAGGGTGGTGTTTGGAATGCTTGGGTATTATTATTAAGGCTAGGGATCAACCATCGATACACCGTTGATAGTATCATCATCACCCGATGGCACCATGACGAGGTGATGGTGCCATTGATGTGCTTTGTTTTTTACATCGACATCAACATGATGACAAAAGTGCTAACATCAATACCATCAAGTATCAAAACATTTACAAAATAGCAATTATCAAGCCCGATATGCTTATATATCGTCCCAAATATCGATGCATCGGCGATATTATCGGTGTAATGTGCCTTCGATGTCAACATCCCAAAGTATCAACACCATCAACATCGACAATCCGAGATATCAAGCCCATCAACATCGACGTTTCAAAGTATAATTACCATCAATATCGACAAAATTCACTTGATCCCTAGCCTTATTGGGTATGTGCTTGTGCCAACCACACCCGCCCCACGCGTGGCACACGTCGAGAATTAGGCTTGTAATTTAGTAGAAATGAAGATTTGGTAAACATATATCGACAAACCCCGCACAAATCACCTCATGAGGTGAGCCGAATTCGACGGATGTTGCATGGCTGCTTGGCATTGCGGCTAAGCTTTGCCGGAATATCGTGGAAATAAAATAATTCACAAAAAATATCTATAGGTGTTTGAACCCGAAAGTAGGTGCGTTGGACGCGCATTGGAAAGGCGCGTCCAACGATACATGTTTGAAAATGTTGTGTTTTTCAAGGAAGTTATGATGGTTTGTACATTGCGGCCGGGAGCAACTTGCCTTTGGGTTATGCGTATATTGGCGGTAAGTCTAAATACGCGATATCTTGCATTTCCCCCTAAGCGGCATGTCCAACACCTCCTCCCTCCGTCGCCTATGCATTATATTTGCGCGACCGTCGCATAAGCACTCATAGAGCGGCGCTGAGCGCCCGTCACTATTTTTGTCTCACCGGCACGGCGACTGTTTGAAAGAGCGTGTCGCTCGGGTGCGGGAGCGACAACATCAAGTTCACAAGCCCGGTAGTGCTCGAATTCACCCCCCCGTAGCTGTCGGCGCATTCCAACTTGGGCGCCAAAGCATTGCCTCGGATTTTAGGATATTTGTCAATAAATTCTAGGCATGGTTACATTTTTTCTTGAGGAGGTGCGAAATATTGTCCGGACTTTTGTGGAGGAGTGTATATTGCATTTCATTCGATGAGGGTTTCGGTATGCACATACCCCGGATCCATTTTATGGTACTTGGGTACCGGGGAACGCGTGGTTTACCGCCAGAGCCCAGCAGGGTTAAACTGGATTACAGGAAAATTAGATGAGCACGGTGGCAAGTTGTTACAAATACCTGTGTGTCTGGCACATGCTGAACACACGCGACTCCAGCGCATCACCGGAACCTATTCGCCGGAATCTATGTCAATAAAGTGGGTAAGGGACTGCAGTTCGTTTGTCTGTACTTCATACGATGACTTATCGGCATTTGTGCCCGTTTTATTTTCTTCCTTGCTGGTGACTATTTTCTTTATTGTAATTAAAGAATAGGCTTACTGACTGACAGGACCATCAACGGCATCTCGATGTGCTCGCTTTCCATTCGTCGTTGTTATTAGCGCTACATTGATTAAGCGATAGCGACAATATTGACCCTGTAAATGCTGGATTGCTTGTACATGCGGGCAGGTTTTTTCTCTTTTCGTCACCCCCTCCATTCACTCGGGCAAAAAACATTCGTTTATTCGTTCGTTCTTCAATAAATATCATTTGGCATTTCACGCAGTCTGCCATGTATATCTCACAATGTGTGAAACGTGATAGTATGTGTGATGTGCGCGTCTTTTCCGCGTGCATCACTACAATATTTATTCTTGAGGAAACTACTTTTGAACAAGCCCTTGATGAGATACGAGGTGTCTATGCCTCTTTGGTATATTCTCTAGCAACCAACACATGTATGCACATACATACATGCTCATATAATACTATCTATAGTTGCGGCACGACGTATACATTCACATGTTAACATGTGTGATATCGTCTACCCCTTGACCCTCCGGTCGTGGTGCATATCAAACCATACAAATGTCTGCGTATTCTCATACAAGAGAGCGCCGTTGCCTTCATCACCTTGCCCCGATCCACTATCGTCGCTCGCGAGGTGGGTAGGCTCGTAGTTGTGGTGGATTAGGGTGGAACAATGGCGCCTCGTATGAGCAATAAAGTCGTATCGCCATGTATCTAGTTACTCAACGGGGATTGAGTCGCGGAGGTAACGCCCAAGTGTAGCTAGGTGATTTCAGACAAAAGTGCGGGCATCAAACATCGAAATGCCACGTGAAATAGGGGGGATTTCCGGGCTTCGTCCACCGCATGTAGGGCTTGCGTGACGAGTAGAATGCAACATGATAATACGTTACATGATGACGTTTGTACAAGTATTCCTTACTTCACTTCACGGACTTGGTGCCATCATCGACGATGCATCGGTGGCGTATGCTTTCTAGCAATGGGTGGTCGCTCTATAGATAATGTACGTGTGTATGAAGATATAAGGCACCGCTGCTTTACCGCGAGGTGGTGAAGCGTGTGCTTCCAAATGCAGAGGTCACTCCCTCATCTGCATCTCCGCCTGCAGAATTAATTTCGTCAGCAGTCGGCTAGCACAAGAATACCAAAAGGGCATTCGATGTAAGAGAACGCGCCCTATCATCCAAACCACGGCGGGCAGCTTCCTCCCAAAACCGCTTTGGAAGACAACACTCGCGGGGGAGGAAAGCACTCACCTCGCTCAGACCGTGTAATGAGTAATGCAACAAGACCTTACGACAAAATGCATGCAATTCCCAGCCGCTATCAGCATCGGCTCACTAGCCCGGACTAGGTCGCCACCTCATCATTACAAATCAGCTACGAAGGGAGAGGAGGGGCACAACGTTGGGCAACGGAGAGTCGTTGTTTTGCACAACCAACTCTCTCATTGTCTCTACTACAACAATATCTATCACGAGCCATTTATTGCGGGGCAGTGCCCATTTAGAGCAGAGCCTTGGTGGATGCGCTGGTGGAGTGCATGGACTTGGAGGAGACGCCGCCGGAAGGGCTCTTCCCGCCGTCTTCGTCCTGATACACCAACACCGCTGTGCGCGCTTTCATAATGTACGCCGGAATGTCGTCCGCCAACTTTGCTTTGGTGGAGCGCCGCAGCATCATTATGTCGCACCCGTTCTCCGATGCCAGTTTCTGCGGGGGCGCCATTAACACAATACGTAAAACAACAGTGTGTACTTATGATTCATTGCAAAGTTCAGAAATGCAACAGTTTTCATGTGATTGACTCCGCCCCCCAAAAATAAACGATCGATAAGTGCATTTAACATGAAATTTAGAAGTTTGAATAAAATCATCAAAAATAATCGATTATTTCAATATCGATCACACAAAAGGAATGACAAATACCTAAGATTGGGGGTTCAAAATGTCAGTTTCAAGAATGTTTTGTAAGCAATTATTTTCTGGCGGGCTGTGCGTTGCGTTCACGTACCGGCAGCGCCTGTAAGGGGTCCAGGTTGGTGTTGAGCGCGGTGGTGCTGAAGTGCCTCGCGTTGGCGGTGTCCTGCGAGGTCGCATGGCAGCCAAGGGGACGGTCAGGCTCGTGTGATCGGAACGGCAAGGCCGGGTGGAGCAAATGAGAGAGGGCGGCTTTAGCTAATGGCCACAACACAGTTTATCTGAATCCCTTCAAGCCGCACTTCTATCGTTGTTACCACGGGTATATTCAGATGAAGTAAATATGAAAGATGCCCAACCATTAACGGCGTCGAGCTATAAATTTGAATATAAACATTGAATGACTTGCAATACGATTGTTTAGAAACAGGCGACAATTTAAAGTCGCACTGCAAAACGCGGACAAGAAACGGCCAACGCAGAGTAAAAAGTCAAACAATGTCAAGGGCTGAATGAACCCAGCTACAGTCGCCATCAATTTGCCAGCATATGTCCCCCTCTCTCCCGTAGCATCTGCCTGGATTGGATCCGCTGCGTCAAATGCGACGCATCGGTTTGGGAAATACGGGCGGATGAAGAGTCATCAACCTATTTGGTTTAGGATTAGGGGTAAAACACATTTGAAGTACTGCGCAACGGTGAATGATGTGGATGATACACGTATGAGAAGTATCAGTACGCGTCGCTAAGATGTGCAGTACGGGATAAAATTCTTTGATATAAATGTATAGTATGAATTAAATGAGTGTATACAGAGTGACAAAACGAATTTTGTCAGGACTGACTTTAATCTAAAGGTTTGCAAACCCAACCCCCCGAGTGTACGGGACAGTAACCGCCGCAGTTAATGTTACCCTTAGTAATGGCGCGGCGCACCTCCAGGACAGCTACATTGTATTCGCAGTAAGTAGGGCGCACCCAAGCACCTGATGTCTTCCCCGACGGTCAGCTCTAACTAGCCCTAGCCTTTTAAGCTGGAACTGGCCAAGAGCCTGGCACTCTCTGCTTTCGCGCTCAGCCAATCCAGGTTTCGCGCGACCCACCCACCCATATCCCTAGAATTATGCGATTATCTTCCCCCAGGCCACGCCTGTGGTGGTCTTATGGCCAAAGTATAAGCCAGTTAATGTCAAACTTTGGCAAACGTCGCCCTACGCTAAATATATAAGATCAGATGGGCATTCATTTTCATTAACACTTGACAACAAGTACAAATAGGTACCGCAATTAATAATAAAAACCACTTGCGTAAAAAAATGTTTCGCATATATAATAAACATATCGCACTATCTATTTGAAATGCATTCCTTATTAGTACATTAATTCCAGAGTTTGTCAATTGCGCGGGAGAACACGGGTGTTTACAAATATTGGCAGTTGCAGGTGGGGCCAACCTGATAGCTTTCGAGGATCCGTTTGTCGCTGTTCTTCTCCTCCATCTGGCCCAGCCCCAGTTGGGAGCTGCCCTTGCACCGCACGAGCGCGATTCTGTCGTGTCGCGGGTCCAACATCTGCATCGCAAAGTTGAGCGAGCTTCGGCTCGAGTGTTCCACGCGCAGCAGCAGCTTCATCGACCTGCAGGTGTTCAGGAAAAAAACGGGGTAGAAGGTAGCACAACAATCAAATCAAAATACCAACGACCGAAATCACAATCGAACCATGACTACATGTACCTCAACATAGAGCCAATTGATGCAACGAAATTGGTGTCTATGGAGTATCAGTAAGATCGAAGTGCTAAAGCTCTTGAGGTCCCAAGCAAATGTGTTGCACAAAGTACCGAAACATAAAAGCCAGCCGCTCGTTGATTTCGGACGAGCTTTTGTGGACGTGGACGATCGGACGAAAGGAGGTGTGAGTGTGGGTTGCTTTGGATGATTTATCGTTTTAGTGCAGACGCTTTCGGAAGGGCGAGTCTGCCGGGTGACGGCGGTGCCCGGCCCGAGTGAATTCGAATAGGCGATGAAGCACAAGCTACGACGGATACTTTGTGAGCGATGATTTCGGCGCCGCGCACAAGCAAGATTAGCAGCGCCAATAATGTTGTCGCAAAGAACCATTTCGGGTGAGCAGTCTTCTGAAAATAAAAACAGGGAGGTCGCACGTGTCTCCAATAA
>JAPMLY010000795.1:65000-70000 GCA_026401115.1 Tetraselmis chui
AGTAAACAATTGTATGAATAGATATAATCAATGCGTTCCGTACGACATGGCTATGAGAAATCAGGGAAACTAAAAATTAGGGTTCTAAACCTAAAACTCTGAGTATGAGCCGAATGCGACGATATTCATCACATGCTATTTGTTATGCCATACATAAAAAACATTTACAAAGGATTTTATTCAGCAAAACCTTAAAATGTTCAAATTCAAAATAAACAGTTTTGAAATGGATTACAAAAGAGGCATAATACATAAATCACAAACAGACGCGCATTCTCCGCTCAGCCCGCAGCGCCGGTTGGTGTGAATGCGAGAATATGGAAAGCCTAAAACGGGATGTAAAACGTAGAGGGCTGAATGTGCAAAAACACAGGGATTCGTGAAATCAAATATTTTTTTGCGAACGCCGCGGAAATGAGAGGGCATCTGAAAATGGGGTTTTAGAAAATCAGCACAAAATGTTTGACGAATGTGAAGCCAATCGCCATCTATTGATTGTAATAGAAAAAAATTCGGGAAAATATGTAGTTGGTACCGCGGACGGTTGATGGGCACACGGTGGGTGCGTGTCGTCTTGCTCTGACGTGAAACCCTAGAAAAATATGGGGGCGGCGGCGCACCGTGTGTTCCATGACGACGCTGTTGTTGAGGCGCATGTCGGCGAGGGAGCGGCAGGGCGCGACCTCCACCGCCATGTTGGCCTTGCTGGTGTCGTGCAGCTTGAGGCAGAGGCCCAGAAAGTCGAGGTCGGTCTGGCGGTGCGAGGTGCACCAGTAGAGGTCCAGCATGCGGCAGCTCATCAGCCACACCACCCCCCGCGCCTTGAAGTGGTCGAGCAGCGAGCCGTCGTGCGGAGTCATGTGGCCGCCGTCCCAGGTGAGCGCGTCGCCGGGCGCCGCCAACTGCACCGTTGTCGCACAGGACAGCATCACGAATCAACCCCTACAAACCCTAAATCAGCAACCATATCCCGTCATGCGTGGACAAATTTACGAGCGCAACGATGGATTTTGACGTACGTCTCCATCGACAAATGAGGGTTTATGGTACTAGGGTTAAAGTAGGTTTTGATGTAGGGTATTGATACATTGAGAAATCTCCATCAAAGACGACCTACGGAGGCGGTGCCACGAATAGCGATAGTAAATCACCATGACACTTGTTTAAGGCGGTGTATTGTTCAGGGCGTTGTATTTAATGCGGCGATGGTTGTTTATAAGCAGATGCGCAAAATTTGAATAGCGAATTTGGAGTTAGTACCCAGGTACTGCAAATCGTAATTCGATGAAGGTGCGGCGGTAGATAGCAATCAGTGACGGCGACAGGGCGCTTCGAGCGCGCGGTGGAATACTTGGCACGATTATTGCATAACAAGCGCCCTTTCATGTGGGTGATCAGGGTTAGGGCACCGACGCTGGAAAGCCTCGGCTTCGCATTTCATTTCAAAGTTCAAGAGAATGCCATTAATAGATAAGGGGTGGGAGTGTTATGGGGATACGAGAGGACCTAAGAGGTCGATGACAACAGTGCTGTCAGACCGCCACGAGTCAGAATGCGCCATAAAAGTTCTATCCAGGTTGTCGCATTTCGAGGTTTGCCGTCGTAAAGGGCTTGTTTGGGTTATAAACATAAATTTGGGTCCATGATAAGGCAAGATAGCGACTCGAAGTTGGGAAAAATATACATCACTATGTGTAACCATGCTGCACTTGTGCCCTCCAATTGTGGCATGAGAAATTGGGCATAGAAAATAAATTGTACTCTACGTCGATGACGACTGGTCATAGGCTGCGCGTTGCCAATGCAATTATATCGCTAACTACTGTCACCGGATTCGCCGCTCGAAAGCTGCTCGCGAGCGCAGCAGTCGAGCCGTAACGACCCATGAGACGGACGGCGGAACTGCTAAGGTATATGAAATCGAGGTGGAAGGGTCGTAAAAGCGGGCGAATACCTGCAGCAGTGCGTGTCCCGAGCCCGGCAGCACCAGCTCCGACTCCTCCGCCTCCATCAGCTCCCCGTACTTGGACTCGTACTTGTACCCAAACTGTTTGTCCTGCACCAGTACGTGCACCTGCTTCGGGCCCAACCTGCGCGGCACAGCAGTCGCACTCAGTCGCCATGTATTTCAGCAGGCAGCGCCCGCTCGTCCCTAAACCCAAGACGCATAGCACGCCACGCAGAGCTGTTCTACAGACACACAAAACCCATTATGCTTGTTTCATTGTTTCATGAATGTCGTTGCGCCACTGCGGTACACCCCGGTGGGGTTAAGCACATGTTGTGAATCAACTTCATAGTCGTGACGTCAAAGAAAACAGCGATATCATTACACAATCATCAAATTGATATCGACAGTGTGCGGAGCCGGAAGTCATTGGCCGTGCGGGTATATTATACATGACATGCATGTTTTGCAAACATGTTCTCATTTATAACATTGATCGCCTGGTTAATCATATGTCGCGCTCTTGGCACATATTGTTGGCTGAGCAATGATATTGCCATGAAATTAAATGTCGCCATCGATTCAATGCGCTGCTGCTCAGACGAAATTCATTTAAAAAATGTACAAGGCATCAGCTCGTACCTGTAAAATTTGTGCTCCTTCAGCAAGTTGATTACAAGATCTTCCTCGTCTTCGCCGACGCTGATGACGATCTGCAGGTTCTCCACCGCGTCCACGCCCGCCACTCGTTCGATGCACTCGATCAACTGAATTATCTGTCGCGAGACGGGCGGCAGCCCCTCGATGCGCGACCCGCAAGGGACCTGCGTTGCCGGGCGATAGTCAGAGTTCGAACCGACCGGACCAAGCTGTTTTGCCGACGACGAGGGCAGCACTAGCATATTCATCAGCAAGGCGACTCCCGTGAAGAAATAACATAGCAACCAGTAATGGCAAGGCAACCGATGGTCTGCAGGCGATAAAAGATTAATAATTACTCATGCGAAAAACCTAACCCTGAAAAGTTACCCTGTATATTACCCTAACACTAATTACCCTATATATCAAACCCTAAAATATTTCACTGTGCCCTGATTACGAGGAACCACGTGGGACTGTACCTTGCTGGGCGCGCATGATGTGAGGAGGTGCCACGTGTCGGTGGTGACGGCGTTCAGTGCGCGGCCGTCGGGGGTGTACACCGCCTCGCCCGTCGCGACAAAGTGATACGCGATTTTCCCTTTTTTCAAGAGCTCCTTCGCGACGTAGTTGTAGTGCGTGCGCTCCACTGCAGGAGGGCGGTGAGGGGGGAGGGGGGGATTAACCAACACAAGCGGGTTGAGGGTTGAGTGCGGGCGGATTCAAATTATCAATTCGTCAGTTAACATTGTAAATTTCAAATGGAGTTTGATAAAAGAGGGTTTATAAACCCTAAGTTATGGTCTGCTATCATCAGACGAGTCACAAACCCAATGTGAACAAGAGTCTGGCACGCAATAGACATGACATGATGCGTCCATTACAGTAAAATGGAAAGCAGCGTGCAGAAGAGACAGTGTTTTATAGCTTGAGGCCAAAACACAACCATCGATAGTTTCTGAAGCTTGTGATGGAATAGTGATGGAGGAAATTGTGTCGACTTATGAAAAGTTCAAATTTGGCCGACCATGAGCATAGTGGGCCGGTAAGGACGTGATGAAAAGAAAGGACGTATCAGAAGATAAACGAAATATGGAATGTACTGAGGTGAGATCCGAAAACTGAAAAATACAGACAAAATGTAAATATAGCAAATGTGGTAGAGGAAAATAAATTGCAAATGTAACTGTATGGGTTACTTGTGTAGAAGGAATAAATGTCGCAAAAATAACGTGCAGATGCATAACAAGAAAGTTAAAGAAAGTGGCCAATAAACAATGAACATAATTCCACACTGATGCGTGAAAAGGATGCAGATGATGAAAAGAATAGAACTGAACAATGACATTGAACAGTATTAAAATAGAACATCAAAATCGAATAGAAAATATCAAATGTAGGGCGATCAGGCATTACACTTAAATACAACAGTTGCTAACACGAATGTAAACTTTAAAAATGGATAAAAACAAAGCCCCTATCAATGCGGTATCGAGAGGTAGTCGCTACAGTGTGCATAGTCATTCACGACGCGCAGGATAAAAAGAAAGAAACGCACGTTAGCAATCTATGGTACGTCAAATAGTAAATTCCGATCCAACAAAGTCACAGGGTAGGAAATGAAACAGTTAGAAATTTGTACTGCAACACAGTAAAGACATGCGCGGGTTGTCGGATATCGCAGAGGCGGTGACGTACCGCTGAGAGTGTATGTGTGCATCTCAAACACCTTGGGCGCCTCCCACTGCCGCCGCTCCACCCACGCCGCATTCGCCTTCCGCGCGTACATTTCCATCATTGCCGCGTCCTGGTCGCCCACCTCCCCGTCGTCCATCGATGCTTGGCCTTCCGCCCCCAGCGACCCCTCTCCGCCTTGTAGACCTGGCGACGGGCGTGCCACGACCGAGGCGAACGTCAATAATACAAATAACGGAGTATTTCCAAACAAAATGTAAAGTTTTTGTAAGTAAATTGATAACAAGAAAATATCGAATACCAGCATGCCGAAATTGAAACCCGTACGCCAAACCCTGACGTAACCCCCTAACGAAAAAGGTTCAAGTAAATATGGAACAGCCTTAATAGAATGCCATCGAAATCGCAGCCACCCTCGGGTCTGACAAAACCCCAGTGTTGAATAATACACCCCAAAATACCCTGAAATATAAAACCCTAAAAATGGGTTCAACTCGTCTGATACACCGTTACATCTGTAAACCCTTCCCCATATCTGCACCCCCCGAGCCCCCCCCGCCCGCTTCGCCGTCCCTGTCGACACTGTTGACGCAAACATCGGACAAAGCCGTGGCAATTTCGGGAAGTCGTCGAAACATCACGAAGCAAGGGGGGGGTTGACATTCAAGGATTAAACCCTAAACCATAAATCTTAAACCATAATCCAGGAGTTTAGCCT
>JAPMLY010000795.1:77500-158528 GCA_026401115.1 Tetraselmis chui
TGGTTGGACTTCATGGCTCCGCACCGCCATCTTGTTGTTGATGTGACGGTTACAAGTGCTCGCACGAACACCAACGTTCCTCGTATAGGTGCTCGCCTTCCACTCCCTGGCAACCTTGCATTGGGAGCTCAGCAAGGCAAACTTGATGCGGACCTCCGCACTTCCGCTTTGCTTGGCACGCCTTCGGTTCAGTCGGTCCATGACTACTACCCCTTCGCCATGGAGGATGGGGGCCGGTTGGCGCCGATGGCGGCTGAGTTGGTCGATCGCTTGGCTATTTTGGTGGTTGTACGTCGCTTCCCTGGCATGGGGGCCGCTGACTCTCGTTCCTTGCGCTCTGACAGTTATGTCCGTATGCAGCATTTTGTTCGTCGATCTACTTCTCTTCCGTTTCGGCGTTTTTTGGGGGATGTGCGACGAGAATTCATGCAACGTCTTTCTGCTGCTCTTCATGGCACTCTGGGTTCTTATCTCCGCGACGCTTTTCAGGAGGGCAGTGTTGGTGCTGTGGCATGCCTTCTTGTTCCTCGGGCTTAGGTTTTTTCTTCCTTTCTTTCTTTTTCTTGCTTGGTGGCCTCCACTGTTTTTTCTTGTTAGAATTTTTTTGATTGCTTACAGAGTTACAAAAGATTCGCGTTTCAATGGCAGGCTGGTATCGGTATGATACAATTCCATCTACGAGCGAGGATACACTTTACATCAAAGAAAATGTCGTCGTGTCTTTAGTGTCTCCACGTGTTGCGTTTTCAGCGTCGCGTGGGACTTACGCATCATGTTTTAGAGTGTTCTCTCTGCGATTTCTATGCACAGTGTTTTCTTTGCCGTGTCTTAGATTCCGTGACCCTCTTGTCACTGTTGCCCTCTTGATTCCTCCGCTATCGCTATTTCCATCCATGTTCTCGTTATGTCTACAATGCTTTCTGTAATTAAAAAACTCGTATCTATGGTGATTCTCGTAATTCAAAACAACTAGCGGCTCTAGGTCGTTAAATTTTACAAAGAAAAATGCGCGACATTGAGCACGCAATAGGTCCCCCGCCGGAGCTCCTTCGCTATATCTTAAGGCACATGGCAAGAAAACCAAGTGCGCAAGACATTCCATTATTGCTTGGTGGCGCTGCTCTCTTGGCGGCCGGGCGCAACACACTCGGGCGGATACTATTGTTTATGCATGTTGAGAACCAAGTGTGGAGTACTTTTCATGCGTCCCGCGACAATAGAATCGATCGAGCTACACATAGAGGCGTGCATAATAATGTGCACATGCATGGATTTCGGGCCTCCAAATTTGCCGAAAATTCAACGTGCTTGCCCACAATAACTGGGACGTGGTGATAGACGTGTCCATGTCAATTGACCACGCGCCGTGGTGTTTTGTTCGCACATCCTAATTCTACCCCCAATTGAATATGAAGGCTATTACGGCAGTGTGCGGCGTTGTGACTAATTAATGGCGGGGTTAGTTTTGAAAATGGCTCAAGATTAATTTTCAAAATGCTTGTCAGTAATGCGGACTTCATTTATGGTCAGATTGATTTGAATCTAGAGGTTTGCATATCCAATTTCCATATGTACGGGACAATAACACTAGCGGTTACGGTTACCGTTAAATAGCGGCGCGTCGCACCTGCATGGCAACCACCTCGCCTTGCAGTTCGACGCAACCAACGACCAGCGACTTCCCCAACGGTCAGCTCTAGCTAGCCCGCGCCTTATAAGCCGTAGCTAGCCACGAGCCTAGGCACTCTCTGCTTTCGCGCTCAGCCAATCTAGGCTTCGCGCGAATGCAGTCTCGACTCTAGTAGTCGAGCATGGTGTCAGTTTACCATCGTCCCATGCGCACTCGAGCGTCACGCGACACTTCCCCTCGTTTTGCTACGCAATTACACATCATGCAGCCTGAGTAGTCTACGTCCGCCGCAGCGGCCGACCCTCACGCTACCTCGATCGAACAACGCACAGCCGAACAGATTCGTACGGCAGTTTTAGAGTCGGAACAACGGATTACTGAGCAGTTTTTGGCGGCTAAAGCTGCCTTACTCGCACAACTGCAACAGACGACAGCCACACATGCTATTACCGATCAACAACAGTCCATTCCCGCCGGCGCGACCCCAGCGACGGAGGGTGGTAAGGCGGCCCCTGAGCCACCTATCGACTTGCTTGACGACGAACCCGAACCCTCCGCGTCCGATTTCGTCGACTTCGCCTACTACGGCGAGGTCATCCCGGCCGGCCTCGAGCGTCCCCCACGCGACGTTGAGGAGCCACGTATGGGACACTCACAGACGATACCGCCCGTGCTCTCAGCGACAAGCGCACCCAATCGGCATACGTCGAGTACCTCCACATATGTTGTTATGCCTTCTTCGACAGTTGCGCCAACGCGGCAATTAGCGAGGCTTTGGACACGCTGTCGCACGGCCCACCTCTATCGGCAGAGCAGGTAGCAACGATTGCCCTTATCAGAGCGGGTCATCGCACCCACACAACGACGGAGGAGGCCGCCCGTACTCGATTGGGCTTCCTCCGCCTCACCAAGGGCGGACAAGTGAGCATGGATGCGGACCACGTGTTTGCCGAATTGGCCCACGAGCGCTTCTGTCGCCCACGCCCAACCGCGGTCTCCGGTCCACTGGATGCGCTACGCCAAGCGTTCGTCGACCGCACCCTTGAAGTCAGCCTTCATGCCGCTAGCAAAGCGGCAGCCGGCGCCGCGTTCGCGAGGATCACACCGGACAAACCCACAGGCCCGGACGCCACAGCCCGCAAGGCCGCCGCCGACAAACGCAAGGCCGTGGCAGCATTAGCAGCAGCAGCAGCTCGCGCCACCCCTCTCACCAAGCCGACCGACCCGGCTAAACCCCCGCCCAAGAAATGATGGTGTGCCCCGCCGTGCCGATTCCTGCTCACCGACATCTTCCTTCATGCGCCACCGCGTGCGTCGGAGATGGCGGGAGTGGGAGCGCATCGGCGCGAGCGGCCAAGTCCTAAGTTGGATCCGCCATGGAGTCCGCGTGAAGTTCAAACACGGCGTCCGCCCCAAGCCCTTCAACCACGGCATCTCTATGCTAGACGCAACACCAGCCCAACTCGAGTTTGTAAACTCGGAACTCCCACGCTTCGAAGCTTGCGGAGCGTGGGAGCGCTCAAACAACCCTCGCTACGTGTCCCAGATGTTCCTTGTGCCCAAGCCCGGATGCAACCAATGGCGCTTGATTATCGACTTTCGAGAACTCAACCGCTACTGCTCCACGCACAACATGACTTGCGAGACTCTCAAGCACCTCCGTCACCTATCTCGGCCCGGCGATTGCTTCGTCTCTCTCGACCTCACCGACGGGTACTACACCCTTGGCATCCGGGAGGAAGACCGCGACTACTTCACGGTCAACTACCGCGGCACCTTGTGGCGCCTCGCTTGCCTTTCGATGGGCTGGTCCGGCTCATCGTACTACTTTTGCAAGCTAACGCATTGTTTACGAACCATCTACGTCGCCCACCGCCTTCTACGCCGGCATCTACACCGGACCGCGCGCGCCCGTCAAAACGTTTTCTACGGAACGCTCGATGGCGCGGTACACGACTCCTCCCCTACATGGACGATTTCCTTTTCTTAGCCGACTCCTACCAAGACGCGCTGCTCCTTCGCCAACGCGTCGAAGCACTACTGGACAGCCTAGGCCTCCAACGCAAAATAAAAAGGCGTGTGGACTCCGACGCAAGTCGGCGACCACTTGGGCTTGACGGTGGACTTACAGCTCGGTATGTTTCGCGCCCCACCCGCAAACTACAATAGCTCGCGCAACACGCGTCATCCCTTCTCGGCCGAGCGGCTTCGAACGCCCGATGGCTGCCCACTCGCCAACTAGCGGCCTTCGCGGGAAAAGCTCAGTTCCTCTACCTCGCCATCGCGCCCGCGCGTTTCTTTTTACGCGAGCTCCACAATGTGTTAGCCACACTGACTGGTTGGGGGGGACGCGTGCGCCTCATCCACCAGCTACGACGCGACCTCGAGTGGTGGCGCACGGTGCCCACCCAACACAACGGTCGGTCAATCTACAAGCCCATCGAGACCGCCTACCTCCAAGCCGATTCCAGCGACTACGGATGGGGAGCCGTGCTGAACGACGACTCCAACTACCAAGCACGCGGCTTTTGGAGCGCTACCGACCGTCTACAACACATCACATGGAAGGAGCTTCGCGCGGTTCGACACGCGGTCGAATCTTTCCTACCGCAATTCAAGGGCCGGCAAGTTCTCCTACACGAGGACAACACAGCGGTGGTCGCCGCCCTAACCAAGCTTACTTCCCGGTCGCCCGTCATGATGACCGAGCTACGGCGCTTGTGGTACCTTCTCGACACCAACGACATCCACATCCGCCCGCGCTACATTCGGTCGGCCGCCAACGTGTGGGCGGACACTCTAAGGCGCGAATTGGACACCGAGGACTGGCAACTCAACCCCCGCGTTTTCGAACACCTTTAAGAACGGTGGGGTCCGCATACGATCGACCGTTTCGCCTCGATGCTCAACGCCCAACTCCCGCGGTTCAACGCCCGATGGAGAGACCCGCAGTGCGAGGACGTCGATTGCCTGCGCCTGCCCGACGCTGCCTGGCGTCGCGAAAACAACTACTGCAACCCTCCCTGGACCGCCCTCCCACCGCTCGCCGCCAAACTGGCTCAATAGCAAGCCAAAGCGACCGTCATCGCCCCCTACTGGCCGGACAAAACGTGCTACCACGCCTTCGCCCGTCTCCCCACCGCGACGTTACACTTCCCGGCGGCCCGCGACCTTTTCTTTCCCGGCAAGCTCGGCAAGCGCGAGGGGGTCGGACCACCCGCGTGGAGCATCGTGGCTGTTCGGCTCTCACCCCCTCTTGGCTATACACCCGCCGCGGAACCATAGGCCGAGCTCAACACCCGGACCGATTCGAGTCTACAGTACAGCTAATTCGCCCTCTGCGCACTGGACCACCCCGCTACCGCCTACTATTGAACTCAACACATGCGCCCTGGTCCACCGATATCGCTGAAACTTTTCAGAACGTCCTAGGAACGGATAAACTCGGGGTTACCGCGGTCGCCCTACTCAGCAACTCGCTAGCGCCGCCTACGTACGCCAGTTACGACACGCCCTCCGACAGTTTTCTATATTTTGCACGTACAGAGGAAAATATCGCGCCGCTACAGGCCACCCCGGCTACAATGGTACGCTACACGGCCTGGTTACTTGGTTAGCCATGCTCGGCACAGTAGCGGCTACCTCGCTGCAACCTTACTTCTCTGCAGTAAACAAATTCTTCCGTGACCACTAGCGCCAACCCATTGCAGTGGGCGAGTTGTTTGCCGACGCCAGGCGCGGCCTCGAAATGTTGCAACGCCGCATCGTCCCGGCCGCCTCCCGCCTCCCGCTACCCGCACCGGTCGCCCTTAACATCATGCTGGCACCCAACACTCTACGCGCCGACCTCACGTGGACCCATGCAAGTATGCAACCCGTCCCCTGCTTGAGCGCTTCCGAGCTTGTTTAGCGATTTGAGTCAATTACATATATTTTTTTGCCGCGCAGAAACTGGCGCCCGCTGCCGAACCCGTGATATCACCGTAGACAGACCTTCGCAACAAATTTGTCTTTTCGTCCGTAAATGAAAAGGCGACCAGCGCCGCGACGCCCGCGACAAGCTCGTGTTCGCTATCCCTATTGCAGCCAATCCGATCCTAGCGGACTTGTTGGAATACTACTCACACCACCGCGCCGCTTTTTGCGCTAATTTCTACAAGCGGCCACCCCCTGACGCCTTTTGGAGCTTCTCACATGCTGAAGCCTCAGCCGATTGGGGCGCCGCGTCCACAATTTCCGCCTGGCTCTCCCTCGCTCTTCGCACGATCAACACGTCCGCGCCTGCCGGCTTCAAGTGGACATCGCACAACCTCCGGAAAGGAGCTGCTTCCGCTGCCAGCTGCATCGGCGCGCCCCTCCCCGTGATCAAATACATGGGTGGCTGGGCCAAGAACAGCTCCGTGACCGAAGGAAAATACATTGACCCAACCATGACCCCTACACCTATTGCTTGGCGTTTTTTCGGCTGGCTCACTCCGTCCCCCCCGCAACACTAATTTTGGCTGTGCAAGCCTTTGGCTTTAGGTTACTAGCAAAACGTGCCCTAGGGTAAATGGTCAGATTGATTTGAATCTAGAGGTTTGCATATCCAATTTCCATGTATACGGGACAATAACACTAGCGGTTACTGTTACCGTTAAATAGCGGCGCGTCGCACCTGCATGGCAACCACCTCGCCTTGCAGCTCGACGCAACCAACGACCAACGACTTCCCCAACGGTCAGCTCTAGCTAGCCCGTGCCTTATAAGCCGTAGCTAGCCACGAGCCTAGGCACTCTCTGCTTTCGCGCTCAGCCAATCTAGGCTTCGCGCGAACCCACCCACCCAACCCTATAATCCTGCGCTAATCGTCCCCATGCCTCGCCTGTGGGTGTCTTTTGGCCAAATTGTAACAATAAGATGACATCTTTGGCAAAACTTGCCCTAGGGTAAATGGGAGAAAAGTGTTTACTATATGGCCATCAAAATTCGATTGAAATTTATTACAAGCATATTTGATTACACATCACCGTGGAGGAGGTACCCGTACCCTGTATAATCTCATCTTTCGCGGATGGTGGCTAAGTTCATCTAAGAACCGGCCTTATATACCTGTATAAGCATATTCCCCTCTAGGGATAGCTTCATATCAAAAAATCCGACGCGGCATGCCGACGTACCAAAACGTACCCAAAACGTACCATAACGTATCAAAACGTACCAAAACGTACCAAACATACAATCACGTACCAAAACGTACCAAATGTACCGGCAGAAAATGTCGTGCATCGCTCGTTATATCTTCGGCTATTGACTGTCCGTTATTCGGAATATTTTTCCGCATTTTCAGGAATAAGAATCGTGTTGGCTTTGATATGGTCAGATTGATTTGAATCTAGAGGTTTGCATATCCAATATCATGTGTACGGGACAGTAACTCTAGCGGTTACTGTTACCGTTAATATCGGCGCGTCTCACCTGCAGGGCAACCACCTTGCCCGAGCAGCGAGACGCAGCCAACGACCAACGACTTCCCCAACGGTCAGCTCTAGCTAGCCCGTGCCCTATAAGCCGTAGCTAGCCACGAGCCTAGGCACTCTCTGCTTTCGCGCTCAGCCAATCTAGGCTTCGCGCGAATGCAGTCTCGACTCTAGTAGTCGAGCAGGGTGTCAGTTTTCCTTTTCGTCCCATGCGCACTCGAGCGTCACGCGACACTTCCCCTCGTTCAGCTACGCAGTTCCCCACTATGCAGCCTGAGCAGTCTACTTCCGCCGCAGCGGCCGACCCTCACGCTCCCACACTCGAACAACGCACAGCCGAACAGATTCGTACGGCAGTTTTGGCATCGGAACAACGCATTACTGAGCAGTTTTTGGCGGCTAACGCTGCCTTGCTCGCTCAGCTTCGACAGCCGACAGCTCCACCTGCTACTACGGATCAACAGCAGTCCATTCCCACCGACGCGACCACAGCGACGGAGGGTGGTAAGGAGGCCCCTGTGCCACCTATCGACCTGCTTGACGACGAACCCGACCCCTCTGTGGCCGAATTCGTCGACTTCACCTTCTACGGCGAAGTCATCCCGGCCGGCCTCGAACGTCCCCCTCGCGACGTCGACGAGCCACGTCTGTGGACACTCACGGACGACACCGCCCGCTCACTAAGCGACAAACGCACCCAGGCAGCCTACGACGAGTACCTACACATCGGGTGCTATGCCTTCTTCGACAGTTGCGCCAACGCGGCAATTGGCGAGGCTCTGGACACGCTGTCGCACGGCGCACCTCTACCGCCAGAGCAGGCGGCAGCGATTACCCTCATCCGAGCGGGTCATCGCACCCACATGGCGACGGAGGAGGCCGCCCGTACTAGATTGGGCTTCCTCCGCCTCACCAAGGGCGGACAAACGAGCACAGATGCGGACCGCGTCTTTGCCGAACTGGCCCAGGAGCGTTTTTGCCGACCGCGCCCTGCCGCGGTCTCCGGCACATTGGACGCGCTTCGCCAAGCGTTCGTCGACCGCACGCTGGAAGTCAGCCTACACGCCGCCAGCAAGGCCGCCGCCGGAGCTGCCTTCGCAAAGGTCACACCGGACAAGCCTCCCGGCCCCGATGCGCGAGCCCGCAAAGCCGCCGCCGACAAACGCAAGGCCGCCGCAGCAGCAGCAGCCGCAGCACGCGCCACCACACCAGCCGACTCGGCTAAAACCTCGAACAAGAAATGACGGTGTGGCCCGCCGCTCCGATTCCTGCTCCCCGACGTCTTCCTTCATGCGCCACCGCGTGCGTCGAAGATGGCGGGAGTGGGAGCGCATCGGAGCGAGCGGCCAAGTCCTAAACTGGATCCGCCATGGCGTTCGCGTAAAGTTCAAGCAAGGTCTACGTCCCAAGCCCTTCAACCACGGCATCTCTATGCTCGACGCAACGCCGGCCCAACTCGAGTTTCTCAACTCGGAACTCCCCCGCTTCGAGGCTTGCGGAGCTTGGGAGCGGGCGGACAACCCTCGCTACGTTTCCCGGATGTTTTTAGTCCCAAAACCCGGGTGCAACCAATGGCGTTTGATTATCGACCTTCGAGAACTCAACCGTTATTGCTCGACCTTCACCATGACGTGCGAGACGCTCAAGCACTTACGTCACCTCTCGCGTCCGGGCGACTACTTCGTCTCCCTCGACCTTGCCGACGGGTACTACACCCTTGGCATCCGGGAGGAAGACCGCGACTTCTTCACGGTCAACTACCGCGGCACGCTATGGCGCCTAGCATGCCTCCCGATGGGCTGGTCGGGGTCGGCTTACTACTTTTGCAAGCTAACCCAAGTGTTCACGAACCACCTTCGTCGCCCCCCGCAACCGGTTCCAACGGCTACTTCCCCTCACAATTGTCGCCCCACCAAGCGCTTCCTCCGAAACGCGCGGTGGCGGGGAATTCGACTCCTACCCTACATGGACGACTTCCTTTTCCTCGCCGACTCCTACGAGGACGCCCTCCTACTGCGACAGCGCGTTCAAGCCCTACTCGACAGCCTCGGCCTCGAACGCAACCCCAAGAAGGGCGTTTGGACACCTACCCAAGTGGGCGACCATTTAGGCTTAACGGTGGACCTCCATCACGGCATGTTTCGCGCCCCCCCCGCGAAGCTCCAACAGCTCGCACAACATGCCTCATCCCTCCTCGGCCGAGCTGCGTCAAACGCCCGGTGGCTACCTACTCGCCAACTTGCGGCTTTCGCCGGAAAGGCGCAGTTTCTCTACCTTGCCATCGCCCCCGCACGCTTCTTTTTGCGCGAGCTCCACAACGTGTTATCCACACGGGTTGGGTGGGGCGGACGCGTCCGCCTCACCCACCAACTTCGCCGAGACCTCGAGTGGTGGCGCACGGTCCCCACCCAACACAACGGGCGGTCCATCTACAAGCCTATCGAGACCGCCTACCTCCACGCCGACTCGAGCGACTACGGGTGGGGAGCCGTTCTCAACGAAGACTCGAACTATCAAGCCCGGGGCTTTTGGAGCGCTACCGACCGCCAACAACACATTACATGGAAGGAACTACGTGCGGTGCGACACGCGGTGGAATCTTTTCTACCCCAACTCAAAGGCCGACAGGTCCTCCTACACGAGGACAACACGGCAGTCGTCGCCGCCCTCACCAAGCTAACCTCTCGCTCGCCCGCCATGATGGCCGAACTCCGTCGCCTATGGTACCTCCTCGACAGCAACGACATCAACATCCGTCCGCGCTACATCCGCTCGGCGGCCAACATATGGGCCGACGCCCTAAGCCGGGAGTTGGACCACGAAGACTGGCAGCTCAACCCTCGTGTTTTCGCCTACCTTCAACGCCGGTGGGGGCCTCACACTATCGACCGTTTCGCCTCGATGCTCAACACGCAGCTACCACGCTTCAATGCCCGCTGGCGCGACCCCCTGTGCGAAGACATCGACTGCCTGCACCTCCCCGACGCGGCGTGGAAGTGCGAAAACAACTACTGCAACCCCCCTTGGTCTGCCCTGCCGACGCTAGCAGCAAAACTCGAACAAGCTCAAGCGGCGGCAACCGTTGTCGCCCCCTACTGGCGAAACAAGACGTGGTACCACGCGTTCGCACGCGTGGCCACCGAGACCGTGCACTTCCCAGCGTCCCGCGACCTGTTCTTTCCAGGCAGGCTAGGCAAGCACGAAGGGGTCGGGCCACCCGCGTGGAGCATCGTGGCCTTTCGACTCACACCCCCTCTTGGCTCTACACTCGACGCGGTGCGATTGGCCGAGCGATACGCCCGGACCGATTAACAGCGCCGGTACAGCACGTTACCCCTCTGCGTACAGGACCGCCGCGCTACGGCTTACGCCGCGAAGCAGCACAGTCGCCCTGGTCCACCGATTTAGCCCAAACTTTCCAAGACCTTCTAGGATCAGACAGACTCGGGGTTACGGCGGTTGCCCTACTCAGCAACTCGCTAGCGCCCTCGACGTACACGAGCTACCAAAGCGCAATCAGACACTTTTTTATTTTTTGTGCAGAAGAAAACATCGCCCCGCTACAGGCCACACCCGCCACAATGGTCCGTTACACGGCCTGGCTAGCCCTACGCGGAACGGTCGCTGCTAGCTCGCTGCAACCTTACTTCTCCGCCATAAACAAGTTCTTCCGTGACCACCGGCGCCAACCTGTCGCCGTGGGCGAACTTTTGGCGGACGCCCGCCGTGGCCTCGAAATGCTACAGCACCGCCTAGTGCCTACCACCGCTCGCCTCCCGCTACCCGCACAAGTCGCCCTGGACATCCTGCACTACGCCAACACCCTTCACGGGACTTTCGCGTGGACCCCGGCTGCCTTACCCCAGATGCAACGCTTCAGGGCCTGTTTAGCTGTGTGTGTCAATTACACGTTTTTCTGCCGCGCCGAAACCGGCGCACGCTGCCAGACCGGCGACCTTGTGGTCGACGAGCCTTCGCAGCAAGTTTGCCTCTACGTGCGAAAGTCTAAGGGGGACCAGCGACGCGACGCCAGCGATAAACTGGTCATCGCGGTACCTGTAGCCGCTAACCCCGTCCTGGCGAACCTGATCACCTACTACACGGAACAACGCGCTATGTTCTGCACCAAATTCTACAGCAGGCCACCCCCGCTCGCCTTCTGGAGTTTCTCACCTTCAGAACCCTCCGCAGATTGGGGTGCCGCATCCACCATCTCCACCTGGCTCTCCCTCGCCCTCCTTGCAGTCAACTCGTCAGCGCCCGCCGGCTTTAAATGGACGTCGCACAGCCTACGGAAAGGCGCGGCGTCCGCTGCTAGCTGCATCGGCGCGCCCCTCCCCGTAATCAAATTTATGGGTGGCTGGGCCAAGAACAGCTCTGTGACTGAAGGAAAATATATTGACCCAACCATGACCCCAACACCTGCTGCTTGGCGGTTCTTCGGCTGGCTCACTCCGTCCCCCCCGCAACACTAATTCTGGCTGTGCAAGCCTTTGGCTTTAGGTTACTGGCAAAACGTGCCCTAGGGTAAATGGTCAGATTGATTTGAATCTAGAGGTTTGCATATCCAATATCATGTGTACGGGACAGTAACTCTAGCGGTTATTGTTACCGTTAATATCGGCGCGTCTCACCTGCAGGGCAACCACCTTGCCCGAGCAGCGAGACGCAGCCAACGACCAACGACTTCCCCAACGGTCAGCTCTAGCTAGCCCGTGCCCTATAAGCCGTAGCTAGCCACGAGCCTAGGCACTCTCTGCTTTCGCGCTCAGCCAATCTAGGCTTCGCGCGAACCCACCCACCCATCCCTATAATCCTGCGCTGATCGACCCCCAGACCCTGTCTGTGGGTGTCTTTTGGCCAAATTGTAAGCAAGCTGACATCTTTGGCAAAACGTGCCCTAGGGTAAATAATAAAATAATAGCCGATTGATATTTCGAATACAGTAGTAGTATACAGTATCAAACAGATATACTTACTTACATAACTTAATTATGTACAAATATCTCTCTCCCTCTCCTGCTTATGTGCTTGTGTTCCTTTCTTCTTTACTGGTTGATACTTTGTTTTTTTTTTTTTTTTTTTTTTTTTTTTTTGATGTTAAATTTTTTTGATACTTTGTTTGGAAACAAATAATGAATCCTAATAGTATTATCCGTGACTTATAAAACTTATAGAACTTTATAGTAAACATACAGAAATACTTACTTACAGGAACAATGAAATTGGCCTCCAACCGTTTTTGCAATTATTAGGTCCTGGGACAGATAGTCTTACAGTAGGAAACATTAGCTTCCCTCGCTATCGACAGCCTATGCCTTGACGTTACGGTGATGTCAAAGCGGCGACTAGTAGACCGCCCCGCCGGATGTCGGACGACCATCGTCTAGTGGTGGCGGAAATATATCATGGTTCGAATTTGGAAGACATTCCTGTGTGTCGGAAGTGCGACATGGCGCTCCGGAAAAAAACCTCCCTACCGAAAGTATCCGATCCTTGGACGTAGGATATTGCCCCCATGGGTTGCAACAAGTTGGACTTACGCTCGTCGAACGGGCGCTTGTTGGGTTTGTGGTCACCTCCTCTTACCTGATCACCATACAAGACAATAGCTACCGAAATTGCGCTCCTTTCCGCCACAAGGCCTTGCATGGCCACTTCGTCGCGTTTCCGAAGCCGACCAAGAGTAATAAATATGATGAAAGGTTATTTTTGAATATATAAGTTAACATGTAGTATAATTGTGAAGAATATAGTATAAGTTAACACATAGTATATCATTTATTTATAATATATACCATTTTAGAAATATATATATAAACGTCAGTTTATGTATACATATATTTCTAATTCATATATTTGGCGAGGGAGAGTATTATCAAGCTTTTTCCATTGTTCACGACGGAGACGTTGCAGATGACGACCCCGTTGTACAAGGTACAAATGGATGGTCGCGTGGGAAAGAGAGCGCGCCGCAATGACAGACAAGCGCCGCCGGGTGTGCGACCGCCTCCTCGAAAACAACAATGACATCGTCCGCGCCAAAAATACGGCCCGGACGGATGTGCTCGTGCAGCGCGACGAGATGCGGCAAGCTGAGACAGACGCCGGGACGCCAAAAATGCACCAAGAACACGCACACCAAGTCGATCCCACCCTACAAGTTTTCGTGGACTTGCCCGAGGCCGTGCCCAGCCGCACCGGGAAACTCACTATGGCTGCTGAGTACGCAGAAGAAGTTCGAGTGATGCTGCGCCATGATAAGCCGTCACCCTCGAAGGAGACGACCCGAAACATCGCAACCGTCCGCGCCACGCCCGAGCACTTCAAGGACCACGAGGCGAGGTGGAAACATGACGTTAAGGGCTACAGCCGCCGGGAGCGACCACCGCTAACATGGTATTCGGCACATCGAGCGACCTTTTCAAATTGAGGTGGGGAAACGACACGCCGATGCGGGGGACGCGAGCGAAGTTGGATCTTCAGGAGACATGGAAAGACATCCGTCTACTCATCGTGGACGAGCTATTCACCATGACGGGTAAGCACTTCGCGGCCATTGAGCAACAACTCTTTTTAACCATGCGAGACTGCGGCCGCACGCCGGACACCTCCCACTCTCTGTTTGGCGGGATTGGCGTCCTTCTGACGGGCGACCACCATCAAAATCGTCCGGTTCACGGCGCACCGCTGTTTCAAGGCAACGGGGACATCCGTGCCGGCACGGCGGCCGACGCCGCCAGTCGTACCGCAGCGAACGCCCAGCGCGATGGCCCCGGATGGGACACCCAGTTCGTAAGCAACGCGCGCGGCCGCCACATTCTCGGTCAGGTGCACACCACCGTGATGTTACAAACGCAGTTCCGTATGGAGCCCGACCTCTCCGCTCTCAACGACCGCCTACGGGGCGGGCGCCTCACGGACGCCGATTTTGACGGCATCAACGCTTGCGCGATTGGAGCACCAAAAAAACCCGCCTCCATCCACCACCCGAACCTTCGCAACGCGCATTTCATGGTGCTACGTCATACTGTGGGCGACGCTATTGTCCACGCCTTGCTTCCGCGTCGCGCCGCAGAAGATCAACAGCAACTCATCCGATGGAGCGCCAAAGACAGGATGCGCATTGGCCGCGACGACGCTTGGACGCCGGTCACCGATCGCTGCCTCCGCGCCCTCCTCGGCCGCCTGACACACAACAAGACGGGAGACGTTCCGAGCGTTATGTACTTCTACAACGGCATGCCGTACATATTCCGGCATAGCGTAAACATAGATTGCTTCTATTCCAACAACAACAGCGCCACCGCAGTCGCTCTCTTGCTGGATGACGCGACCGCGCGACACCCATCGCCGGACGCGCCGGTTGTTACCCTCGGAGGCATGCCGCGTGCCATGGTGGTGCGTCCGCACACTTTCGGCATCCCTCTGCACCGCGTTTGTCACGACCTTCCGGACGGCCATGTTGCAGTCCTACCCACAACCGTGTACTTCACGCTGCGCTTCCCGACCGCCTTTCGCCTTGAGAGCGGGTCCATTGTCAAGAGCATCCAAATCGAGCGCGTCGGCTTCAGCATGATTCCGGACATCGCCTTCACGGACTTCTTCGCGCAAGGCGCAACTTTCTGGCGAGACAAGACGTACGTGCTAGACTTACGCCCGCCGAACGCCAGCGCCAAAAACCTTTCGAGCGTGGTCGTCGCTATGAGCCGCCTTCGCACCTTCGACGCCTTGACCCTCTTGCTGCCCCTTTGGCCCCGCGGCGCTGACAAAGCCGCGCGGGAAAAAGCAAAAGAACGCTTGCGCAGAGCTTGGCATCCCGACGCAGACGTGACCGCGACGGACCACATGTTCCGTGCCGAGTACACCGCCACCCTCCAGCGCCTCGCAGCCGACACACATGCCACCGCCCCGGTCGCGCTCGCCGACGCGCTTCTACGGAGCCTTCACAACGACAATCCGCCAACATACGACGATGGGCTACAATATCGCCTTTCCCTGCCGGAGGCTCCTCACATCGCCAACGACGCGCACGGCCGCCATCGGCCGCCATCTCCGCCGTCACGACCTCGCAAACGCCGGGCCCAGCCAACATCGACATCTACCACCCGAGTGGTCCGACGCCTTCCGACGCCGCCGCCTATAGCATGCTCGCCGACCCCGTCTCCAACGCTACGGGGACGCGACGCCTTTCTCCAAGACAACGCCCTACGAATTGTAGACGTCCCGGCGGACGGGTCGTGCGGCTTCACAGCGGTGGCCGTCGCCATGGGCATCATACCACCTCCAACGTTCGGCTTGTCCATTTCCCACAACCGACACACGTGGGACTTGTTGAACCAGCTCCGGACTCTCGCGGCCACGCAGCTCCTCCACAGCAGCGACGTCAGGCAGCTTTACTCCAAGGAGTTCTTGTTCCTCGAAGGCACTACCGACCTAGACGACGAGATTCAAAATATGCTACGGCCCACTCTCGATGAGGAACCGCCCTCTCCCGGCACCATCCTACCCGTAAGCTCGTGGATGCTCTATTCCACCCTTAGGGTATTCGCCATCGCTTTCGAACGGCCATTCATTCTACTTTTCGACAACGCGGAGTACCCGTGCTTCGAGTTCTTCTGCCACCATCGCGGCGAGTGCAACTTCACCGCTACCGCATTGGACGCAAAGCAGGCGACTATGGAAGAACTGCGATTCCATCTAAAGGAAGAGCACCCCGCCACCGCACCACCCATCGTTGTGACGGCAGACGGCAAGGACCCCGACAGTACACTCACGCACTACCAAGCGTGCGTGCCGTCGTGACTCTTGTGCTCTCCCAAGCATTCATTTACCCGAGGATTGAACAGTAAGGACCAGTCTAACACCCCCCATCCCCTCCCAATAGCCCATGCTGATACTCTCTTTAAGCGCGCACTTAAACCGATACCTTTCCCACACCTTAGTGCGTCCCAACCACTGTGCTGTAAAGTTCGACCAATAATGCAACATCATGTACCTCGAAAATCATCTTCTTTAATCAGAAAAAAAAAAAATATTATTTTACAGGCCTGATCCCTGCCCCTGCACAAGCCGCTGCCCTGATCTGTACTCACCGACGCCCCCCCCCCTCTCATGCTACCCACCTACCCCGCACCTACACTAGTCCACTCGCAGCCGCTCAAATTGCCTGGCCTGTCGCGCCGGCCCTTGCCCTACACGCTCCCTCTCGCCCGAACTCGCCGCTCGCCGACCGCCACCCCCCGTCCCACAATACGGCCCTGTATGGCACCCAGCAACCCCTCCCGTTAGCCTGCACTGATACACTGGTTATCAGCGCACTTAAATCGAAACCCTCTCCCCACCTTAGTGCTTCCCAGCCAAAGAGCTGCACAGTTCGATCAATAATGCACCACCATGTAACTCGCAATAAGTCGTTTTCCTTAGAAAATTTTTTTACAGGCCTGATCCTTACAACTGCACTAACCACCGCCCTGACCAGACACCCCCGACACCCCTCTCCCTGCTGCCCTCCCCCTACTCCCTCGCTCTATCCCTCACTCGCTCCAGTCGTTGCTCCTCTCCGCCTCATCCTTTTCTATTTTACCTTTCTTCCCTTTTTTACTTTTACCGCGATAACACGCCTAACTCAACAGACATTCGCGCCTACCTGCGATTACCACACTGTAGAACCTAGTGCACTCGCTCTCCCTCCCCCCTTTTACACGCCCCATGCTCTGCCCTACTCGCCCGTCGCTGTGATAATGGCGGTGCTTCCCCTGCAGAGTTTAGCCCACCCGACCTGCTCTACCCGAATAATTAACCGATCAACCACCCCCCCGCGCACCCCCCTGCCCCGGAAATATCGCCCCTCCCTTACAGAATCAGTCTGGCAGTCCCGAACCCGTAACAATCCCAGCGATACACGTACTCCCTCGCCCCTACAGTCCCCACTTCCTTTAGGCCTGCTCCGAGGCTTCTCTCGGAAGCCCCGAAGCACTTTTGATATGATATCGACAGCCCCCCCTGTCACAGTTCCCCACTATCGCCCTCCTTCTAATACCTACCACACCTTGATTACAGTTTTTCAATCCCCCCTCCCCTACCCTCTCATCCTCTCCCCGCCATCCCTACACTTACCACCCTCTCTTAAGCTCCAGAAGACCACCCGTTCCAAGGAGCTTCTACTCGCCGAAATGCGCATGACGTCGACGAACGGACCCTCCGGAGCCTCACACCCTCGCCCTCCACAAGCCTCGGCCGGCAAGGCCGCTTATCATCATTAGTCCCCCACATGACGGGCCTCAAGGCCCAGAGGTTAGACCCCACAACCAACCCCCCACCCCCCAGCTAGACATCCGACGACACACTACTACCTCCATGCTTCCGCCAACTCTCCCGGCCCACTTTACTCCACGCACCTGTTGCACCGTCCTACATAACTACCTCTTCGACCTAAACCTTGAATACGGCCTCCCTACACCCATCGGCTGCCTCGATTCCTCTGCGGTGCTATCCTTCCAATGGGGTCGTTACCAGGACCTCTCCAACCTCTACTGCCTTGCTACGACGTTATCCAAACTCCACTCCACTCCCACCGCCTCGTACACAGTTATCACTAACAACGAAGTCGACAACCACCACAACAACTCCCAATTCCCCAGCCACTGGACTAATCTCGCCAACCGAAGCGCCCCCCCCCGTCCGGGGACGCCTAACCACTCTCTCGTGATCCTCACATGGCAACACTCACACTTCGGCCTCCTACACCTAACTCACACCTCAGCCACATGGATCGACTCTCTTCATCACCCTCCTCCGCCCGACCTCCTCGCCCGCTCTCTCAATCTCCTATCTGACTGGAACTCCTCCCCCCCCCCTCCCGTCGGTACCCTACGCTTCCTCAACCCACCTCGCCAAAACGATTCCGACGGAGCATGGTCGTGCGGTACCCACGCCCTCTTGCACACCTACTTCATCACCACAGCCCCCCCGGACCAACCATACAACCCCCCCCCCTTCGACCCCCGTTCCTCGGTTTACTCCCTACACACTCTCCTATGGAACCACACCTTCCGCTCCGCCCCCCTCCCACAGGGCCGCCACCACCTTCTCGACGCCCTCCACCACCCCACACTACCCCCCCCCCCTAAGCCCCCACCCACTCCCCTCATCCCCCCCTCCCCTCCTCCCCTCCCCCCTCCCTTCCAACCTCCACCCGCAGAACGCCCCCCCGATGACCCCCCCCGCACCACCCCCTCCCTCCCCTCCCCCATCCTCCCACACCACACATCCCAACCACTACACTTCATCACCCTCAACACCCGCGGCCTACACACCTCCATTATGGATGTTGAACACCTCTCCACCTCCCACCAACCGGACGTCTTAATCCTCACCGAAACCAACCACGACACCCACAAGTCCCGCTGGCGCATAGCCCTCCCCCAATACCACCTCAAAAGCTCCCGACCCTGCTACTCAACTGTGCCCCTACCCAACGCAGGCGTTCTCTTCGCGGTCCGCCGAGCCTCATTCCAGTCTGCCACTGTCCTAACCCCGCCCCCCCACCTCATCCCCCATATCGCCGGACTAAAAATCGTCCCCCACTCAGGCACCCCTTACCTCCTTATAGGTACTTATATGCCCCAGCTCTACAACACCCAACTGACCCGCCTCTACGCAGAAGTTGCAGCTTGGGGCCTCCGACTAGCGGACGACCACCCGCAACACCGCACCCTCTGGGGAGGGGACTTCCAATCGACCACCCACACCTCTCCCAACACATGGACCACGCAGCCACAGTTTGGCCCCTCCTCCCCGACAAAAAACCCCGCCCACCCCAAGCGTCCCTTGACCCCACTTGGCTCACAAATAAAACACGCACTCAAATACTCAAACTCCGTAAATGCAGCAAAAACAACGGCCCCCTTCCCATCGCCCAAGCCCTATTAAACACAACGGAATATCTCTCCCCTGACGCCATCAAACAACAGTGCCAAGCACGCATCCGCCAGCTCCTTCACGACACCACCACGAATAAGATAAAAAAATAAAAACTCGAGCCAATGTGGCCTACGACACCTGCCCCAAACTCTCCCACCGCCGATTGAAAATTAAAAGCGGCCTCCTACCCCCCGCCGGCACCACCTCCACCCTCCACCGCATTAGTAAAAACCGGCTGCTGTCTCTGGGCCCCCCCTTTTGCTATGCTCAACCTGTAGTTGGACTTCTAAGCGTGAGGTAGACCGTGAACCACTAATCCCAACCTCTCCAATGGCAGTAACGATACCGTCTAAAACATACCCGTATCCAGGTATTTATGATTTTTTGATCTATACGTATTTTTTTTTGGATACAGTATGAAAAATAAAATGTCGCTAGTCTCCACGTTACGCGGCCTGCTCCAGCCGCTGCGGGGTCGCTGATCAGCAAGGCTGTCCAGCTGGAGCTGGTCGAGGCGAACCTGCCTGACCTCGGCTCCCGTGCGACTCCGGTCGTGCCGGAGCTTGGGGGGAAAGGCAGGTGAAAAACCCCCCTCGCATAGGTCGTCGTCGGTCCCGCCCCGATCCGTGCTCCACCCCGCCCGAGGTATTAGCCGCTCCTCTCGACGCAGCTCGCCACCTAGCCGAGTCTTCTCCCCTCCTTCGGGGGCTGAGAAGAGAGAATAACTAGGCTGCAGACGGTGTCCGGCTGGCTCTCCTGCCCCCGAGCCAGATTTTCTCCTGTCCCCTATCCTTTTCTCGCCTGTTTCCAACACCTATCTGATCGCGCTGTGGCCGTCCGTACCCTCCCCCGGTGGTTTACGTTGTTAGGGGGTCGCCTTTACGAGCAGTGTGCCGTTACGATAACCCTAGGCACACTGCCTGAGGCAGCCTATCGATAACCGGGTACCGACTAGGGAAGGGGTTGGAAGAACACATGGATCGAGTCGCCGGTCCTCAAAAGATGGTGGGTACGGGAATTTTTCCAAAAACCCCCCGTACCGGGCTTTTCCGGCGGCGGGCGATCCTAAGGACCGCCGCCGCCAGACCGTGCCGCTCCTCCGGCTGCGACCAGCCTCCGTCCTGCGTAGCATCAGGCCTCGCCCCCAGGGGAGACTTAAGACTCTCACAGGGCTGGCGACTGCTAGCGAGCGCTGTCCCAAGCGCTGCTTCCCAGCTATCCGCCGCCCCCATGGGAACTCCCTAACAACCCCGACAACTTTACCATCGAACCCCGCGGAGACCCCTCTCTCACCCGACACTTTCGATAAAACCCTCAACTCCCTAGGCACCGGCAAAGCCCCCGGCCCCGACGGTATCCCCAATGAAATAATCAAATTCCTACCCCCGGCGACCCGCTCCGCCCTCTTCTCTCTCCTCTCCCTCCTAGCACACAAATCCTACACTCCTCCTGATTGGTGCCACAGCACAACATGCCTCCTACATAAAAAAGGCGACCCCTCCCTCCTCGATAACTACCGCCCTATCGCCCTCATGAACAACCTCCTTAAACTATGGACAGCACTAATCAAAGATGCAGGCTCGAAGTACGCCGAAACCCATGGCATTCTCAGCGACCAACAAGACGGATTCCGACAACACCGCAGTATCCACGACGCCCTCTCCTCCCTCATTATGACGATGGAGGACGCGAAACTCCACAGCAAAGACATCTACGTCATGTACGCGGACTTCAAAGGTGCCTTCAACGCCGCGGACCACCGAATCATGTTCAAACACATGCGTCAACTCGGTATGCCTCCCACCTTTGTCGACACATGCGAACAACTATACGGGGTCTCAACCACAGCATATATCACTCCTCACGGCCCCACCCCTTCCATCGACATCAATCGAGGAACCCTCCAGGGCGACACCCTCTCCCCCTTCCTATTCACCCTCTTCCTTGAACCTTTCCTTCGCTGGCTCACGGTGGGAAGCCGGGGCTACCGCCCAGGCCCCCCCACCACTAACGTTGACCCCACAGAACCCACAGCCACATACCCAGGACACGGCTTCGCCGACGACCTCAGCCTCGCCACGGGCTCGACCCCCAACATGACCATCCAGCTCAGAAAACTCTCCCTCTTCAGCGCCTACACCGGCATGACAGTCAACATCCGCAAATGCTGCATCACCGGCGCCCTCTGGCGTACAGGCAACGCCCTCACCCGCGCCAACACTACCCTCCTCGCATCCCGCCTGCAAACACAGTTCATCTCCCTAAACTCCACCCCGGCCCCCATCCCCTCCATTGGCCCCAAGGACACATACCGCGTCCTAGGGGTAGAACTAAACACCTCCCTCAACTTCACCAGACATTGGCATGAACTCAAACGTACCACTGCATCCCTCATCACCGCCCTTTCCACCTCCCCACTAACTCAATCCCGCAGAATCAGGGTCATCCGTGGCCTCCTCATCGGAAAACATTTTACCCTCCAGCTCGGCCTCTTCACCGACTCCCAACTCGACACTCTCGAAGGACAAATCTGCCGCGCACTCCGCTCCGCCGTCTCCTCGGTACGTAACCTTCCCCGCACCGCCCTTCACCGCCCCACATCAGACCTAGGATACGGCCTCCCCTCCCTCAAAGCCCACGCCGCACAACTCACGGTATGCCACTTACATAAAATCATGAATAACTCAGGCTATAGAGGCCACATGGCCCGCGCACACATACGCACCCTATCCACAACGTATTCCCACTGGCCCTCAGAATCCATCATGTCATCCTGTTACACTCCACCCACACTAAAGTGCTTAGTCCGAGCTCAACGCGATGCGGGCACCCTATTCCACAACATTCCCCCACTCTCCCTCACCAACCCTATCGCCTCCACAATCCGTGCCCACTTCACCACTCAAGACAACGCCCTCCTCACCTCACTCCGGGACAAAGCCACACACATCACCGACCCTCACACATACAAACAAGCCTACTGCGATTTCTCCCCCCGCAAAACACACGCCTCCCTCCTACCCCGCCTCACCCCCCTCTGGAAAAGCAACATCACCACATGGCCACAAGTCCTCCTCAGAGCCACCTCATCCTCCTTCATCCTCAAATCATGCAAATCCATCACCACACTCACGGGGTCCACCACCCCCCTCTCAGTTCCCATCCGCCTCCTCGCCCCCCTCCTCTCCCCTCACCTCCCCCGTTCACCCCCCACCCTCCAATCCGGCATCTGCACCTCCCACACCACTCACTCCACCCCCACCGCACCCACCACACACTTAGACACAGAATACCTCACCCCCTCCGACCACCACTACCCCCCCTGCGACGTAACACGCATCATCTCCAAACACAAAGACACAGAATACGGCCAAACGCAGTACATGGTCGAATGGGCCCCGGAACACCTCACGGAATGGGACATTCAGCTACAACTCGACGACGGCTTCCGCCTCATCTCCTCCACTCCCACATCGGTATGCCTCCCCTCCCCCTCCCCCACCACATGCTCCATCTGTCATGACCCCCTGCACACAGAACCCTCCTCCACCTGCTGCACATGCCCGCACTATGCCATACACTCCAGTGGGCCCCGTGCCTACAACTCCACGACACCATCAGTGAGACCCCCTCCGGCCCCACCGCCCTTACCGCATTTAACTCCGGCTATGTCTATTGAACCATGCAAACACAGTTAGTGTGGAAGATAACGTACGCAAACGTAGTTACAGTCACAGTCCCGCAAACGGAACAGTGGTCCAGGCCCCCCCCCAACGTCAGGCGCATGTGAATGGTGCCATGAAGGGAGCGGAGGACCTTTTGCAGAGCGCGCCAATGTGCCTCTGTGGGTGAGGCTTGGGCGGAGCCAAGGATGCGCAAGACCGGGGAGACAGCGGGGCGCGTGCAGACGGGGGCGTAGTGGGGGCTGCCCAAGAGACGGGGGTGGACGTCTGGGTCAAAGTCGGGGGTTGCGTGTGTCGGTCGCCCGATGACTATGGGGTCAACGGTGGGGCGACGACGGCCACGGGAGGTGTGGTCGCCACGCTTGGCTTGGGAAGAGTGATGTCCATGGAAGGGTAGAGGTGGGCCACCCGGAAATGGAGAGCGGCCAGCCATTGGGGACGGCGGGGCGTACGAATTCGGGTGGTCACGGGAGGGGGGGACGCCGTGAAAGGGCGCCTCCGGGATGAGAGGTATGGGGTGGTGAGGGGCATATCCAACGGGGGGGTAGGGAGGGTGTGGCGAGAGTTGTTTAACCGCGATGTTGTGATGGGAGGGGTCGCTGTGTAGGATAGAATCAGCCGGGGGGTATTGGGGGGGTGGTTGCAAGTGTTCACCTACGAGTTCGGGGTGCGAGGGCTCGAGGCGCGCATCGGGGCGGCGTTGTGCGACGGCGGGGTCGCCAACAGGAGCTGCAGCGGTAGCAGCAGACATGGCTGATTGTGCGTCCTGTGGGGCGTAGCCAGGCTGAGGATGCACAAGCAGGGGGAGGGTGTGCACGACGTGGCTGTCCCGAAAGTGTCCGAGGTGAGCATCGTGGCGGCGCCGAGTGAGAGGGGGGTGCGGAATAGCACTCGCCGCAGCAACAGCATCCTCGGCCAACTGCGAGTCGAACCGAGCTGTCAAGTGTGCCACTTGCGCAACAAGCAGCACGAGGGGATCCGGGGGGTGTTCGAGGGGGGGGGTGTGCACGTGGTGGCCCTCCGGAAAGCGTGCGAGGTGAGCGACGTGGCGGCGCTGAGCGACATGGGAGTGCGGATTAGCACCCGCAGCAGCAACAGCACCCGCGGCCGACTGCAAGTCGAAACGAGCTGTCAAGCGCGCCACTTGTGCAAAGATCAGCGCGAGAGTATCCGGGGGGTGTTCGAGGGGGAGGGTGTGCAGGTGGTGGCTGTCCGGAAAGTGTGCGAGGTGAGCATCGTGGCGGCGCTGAGCTACAGGGGGGTGCGATATAGCACCCGCAGCAGGAAGAGCAGCAATGGCGGCCGACCGCGAGTCGAGATACGCGTCAAGGCGCGTCAGTTGCACACGCAGCAGCTCGAGAACACCCTGGGTATTATGGACAGTGCTCTGCTGAGAGCCTGGGTCAGGGGAATCAACAGGTGCAACAGGCGGGTTTTTTTGCGCCATTTCGACAGAGGGCGAAAAAGAAAGAGCTGGATTAAAAACAGGCAGCGGTAAAAACCGCTAGCCCGACTCGTGCCTAACAGCGGTATGCAAAGAGACGGCCTGATGCCCGCCGACCCCTCGGCCTGTAGCCCCGGGGTGTCTCAGAGCACCTTTTCTGTATCCTCCACCCAGTGTGGGGCACAGGTCGAGGCCAAGGCCAGGACAGGTGGAGCGCTGCGCTGATGGCGTAGTCGCTAATCTAATATGAAAATAAAAAAGGTAAGCTACGGCTAGCGTGCAACCTGTGGATGCGTATTCACCCGACAGTGCACCCCCCCGTTCTCCAGCTTGGACCTGTGTGCACCCTGTCCACACACGACGAGTGCGTCGGTGTGGTTGGCTGGCTATCTCCGGCGGGTGGCTGGCTTAAGAGGGTGGTGGCGGGTTTTAAAAATCGCAGTTTATACTGGCGATACCGCCGACTACAGGTTGAAAGTACTAGGTGTCTATAGAAACTTGCCTTCTGCGGGAGAGCTGTCGATCGCAGCTCGCCGAACCAGGTTGTCGCGCGTGAGTGACGTGAGGCGGGGGCCCATAACCTATTGAACCATGCAAACACAGTTAGTGTGGAAGATAACGTACGCCGGACCCCCTCCGTGGTCACACCCACTTATCACATTCAACCATGACCCCATCAACCCCGACCTCGACATGCTCCCTACCGGTAAATTCGCTATCCACGCACACCCATCACTCCACGACACCACCATACTCTGCACTCCCGACGGCCGCGCAGTTACTACCCTTAACGGCCCCCGCGTCCGCCACCTCTACCAACTCTTTCGCCCCGACCTCTCGCAGCATACGTTCGAAGAGGAGGTCTACCGAATACGACCACGAATGCATGAGACGAGCCATGGAACACGCAATCACCAGCGCACACCTCACAGCCCCTCACACACCCAGCGCAACCATCCTCATCCTCCCCCGATGGGAACACACACCCTATCGCCACTCCAAATACATCAACTCCCCATACACCCACCACCTTTACACCCTCCCCAATGACGCAAACACATTCCTACCCCCCGACCAACACACTGGCAACCCCACCCCCACCCCATTCGGCACACGATGGATGGTCGACATATACCTCGTCGCCAACCCCCTCGCACTCTCCACCCTCCCATCACCCACAGCCATGACCGCACTTCACAACACTCTCGAATCTATCTACGACACTCACCTCCCCAACCCCATCATCACCCCCCCTCCTCCACACCTCTTTGACACCCACTCACCCCACTCGACAGGTATATACTACCGCCCCCCAAGCCCAACTCACCCCCTCACATACCCCCTCCCGGACCGCGTACATCTAACGTACCCCCCCACCAGAGGCACCCTTGCTTGGAACTGGCAGGACTTTGTATACACAGACGGCTCGAAAAAAGGCAGCTCGACCCCCCTCGGAGCAGCAGCTACCCACCCCGCCTCGGACACCAAAGTCAAAATCCTGGTGACCTCTACCCCTCCCTCCCATACAATAAATCGTGCTGAATTAGCTGGCATAGATGTAGGCCTCCAATTTGGCCGCACCCACCTCCTCACAGACAGTGCGTGCTCCCTCCGCCTCATACAAGGCTACTTAAACTGCCCTTCCGCTTACCGCCACAACATTCATCGCGACACCCTCTCATCTATCACACACACCCTTAAAACCCGCTGCGAAGCAGGCATCCGTACACACCTCGGCAAAATCAAAGCCCACAACCATTCCCTAGGCAACGACCTCGCAGACACCCTCGCAAACCAAGTCGCGGATGGTCACCCACCCGACACTTTATACACCACAGGTTCTGAAGTCACAATAGGCCACTGGACATGGCCATACACCCTCCTCCCACAAACCCTAGGGGACCCCATACCCTACAGATACACCAACCTCAAATCCGACGCACACACCTACAGCACAAAACACACACACACTCCTCTCTCGCAAACAACCAAACACGGAGCCCTCCTCGCCCGCGCCGCGAAGGACGGCGCCGATTTTTCTTACCACAAAAAACACTCAACCCTCACAAATATCCAGTTCACACACAAACAAGAATTCATGTGGGGCGTCCACAACACCCGCCTACTTACTCACAACCCCACCCTGCGCTGCCCCCTATGTGGTCAATTCACCAGCAACGGCCACATGGCCGGTAACTGCCCCTCTATGTCTGGTCTAAGACAGGACCGACACAACAGCGCTCTGCAACTCCTACTCTCCCTACTGGAACGCCACAACGGAGGACGCTGGGAAACCATCACCGCAGACTTCGGTAACAAACCCATAAAATCGTTTGCTTCCCCCACCCCTGCCCACACTCCACTTGACTGCCACCCACCTCACCCCACCCACATGCCCACCCGACTTGTTGCTGCTGACGAAGGTCTCTCGCCTGACTCCCTAACCTCATGCCCCGCCGTCCTCCCCCACAGACAACAACCTCTCCCACACAGCCGACCTCATACGTGACAAATACACACCCCTTGCGAACGCCATCAGAAACCACTGGCCAGGCACAGTGGTCGACATCCTCCCCATAGTCATGAGCCGCACAGGTACACCGCACTCCTCCACCATCACGAGTCTCACCTCCCTTCTCACCGCCCGCACCGACCCTCATGATAAACTCGTCTCCAAAGCACATCTCGACACATCTCGCATTCTTGCACAACTCCATACGCATACTGTCCAATGGCTGCATCACCTCCTACGCATATACCGCATCAAGTCCCGCACGACCTCCCGCCGCGCATCCGCACATTGCCCCCTCGCACGACCCTGAATGCACACAACCTTCGCCTCTACTTGCACCCTCCCCGGGGGGGAGTAAAACCCCCGAACACCCTTGGACAGCAGCCGACGCATCCGGCTTTTGGTGAAAAACCGGCGCATACGGTACATGTTGTAAACAATTTCAATTTCAATTTCAATTTCACCCTCCTTGATGAAGACGTAAATGCCGGGATCCACCTTGGATTGGGTAAAGCCATACTCCTCTAGCCATGCTGTGATGGTCTCATTCCAGTTCCTAGGAGCTTGCTTGAGGCCATACAATGATTTCTTCAACATGCACACTCGCTCCTCTCCATTGATGTCGAAGTGACGAAATCCTTCCGGATGCCTCATGTAGATTTCCTCCTCGATATCGGCCTCCAAGAATGCCGTCACCACATCAAGCTGCTCCACCTCCCAATCATTATAAGCAGCAAGCGCGAGCAACGTTCGAATAGAAATCACCCTCACTGTGGGAGCCAAGGTCTCGTGGTAGTCCACACCCTTCCCCTGAGTAAACCCGCGAGCCACAAGTCTTGCTTTGTACCTTGTTATCTGTCCATCGGCATCGCGCTTCAGCTTGAACACCCACTTGGAATCTACGAGTTTGCGACCGGCAGGTCAAGGGACCAATGTCCAGGTTTTCCGAGATACAAGTGAGTCGTACTCGCTCTTGATAGCTGCCTCCCACTCCCCCGATTGGGGACTCCTCAGCGCTTGCTTGTATGACACCGGCTCTTGAACAATCGGGTTGCTGGCTGACTTAATAGCCGCGGTACTTCCCGTAGTCCATCCATCTCCCGAAGCGCCCGCTGAACGGAGATTATACCTTGGACTGGGTACGCATCGCTGTGGTGCGGCAGTGGATCGAAGATTATACCTTGGACGTGGAGTCTCCCCCGAATGCATGTCCCGTTCATCTTCCGTCGACCCGGAATGCTGCCGCGACTCCCGTAGCGGCGACTCCCCCAAAGGTGTATCCGGTTCTTTGCTACACATGGTGCGCGGGATGTTGTCCTCTTCATCATCAGTGCGTTGCTCCGCATTGATCTCCCCCATGGAGAGGACTGCAGCCTCATCGAACACCACGTTACGGCTGCTCACCACCCGACGAGTAGCAGGATTGTACACCAACCACGCAGGTGATTCGGAAGCGTAGCCCACAAAGATGCCCTTCCACGCGCGATCGTCAAGTTTGCGGCGTCGAGACTTGTCAACGTGGACATAGGCCGGACAGCCGAAGACCCGCATGGAGCTCAAATTAGCTCGTCTACTGGTCGCCAAGGTGAAAGGTACACCGCCGGCTCCGCTACTATGCACACGATTGCGGACATGCACCGCAGCGGCCATCGCTAGAGCCCAATACGATTTAGGCAGCGCGGCTTGCCGGATCATTGACTGCGCCATCGGGACCAATGTCCCCCACTGCTGCTCAATCCGGCCATGTCGCCAATGCGCGTAAGGGGCAGTGATCTCCACAACGATGTTGAACTCATCCAAGAGGTTTCGGAAGGCAGCACCTAAGAACACCGTGTCATTGTCCACCCGAAGACGACGAACCGTGTGCCCAAGAGAACGGATGGTAGTCAGCATGCGACGGAACGAGGCGGGAGCCTTATCCTTGGAGCGGACCGCATCATGCAGCATGAAAGGGCTCCGGAAATCAACCGCACACAAGCTGTACCGCCGTCCTCCCAAGGATGGAACACTCATAGGACCGCAGAAGTCTAAGCCGAGGACCTCAAAGACATCAACGTTCCGGTCAGCCGGCTCACGAGAGATACGGCGGACGTGCGACTTACACATAGGACATGTCTCACAGAAGCCCAACTTCTCCGACGCAGAAAACGCCACACCCTCCACCTGAGTGGCCAAGAGCCCGTCCAATTGCGACTCGCCAAGGTGACCGAGTCGGGAATGCAACAACCGTTTTTCTAATGGCGCAGTGGTGACCGAAGCGGCAGGATTCGACGTCCCACCCCCCGTCCACCCGGTCAGAGCAACGCCCTATGCTTGCGTTGCGCTCACAAAGCGCACAGCCGAACGCACATTTACACAATACAGCGGGCGCAACCGAACACGAAATGAAAACAATATAGCAAGCGCAGCCCCGCCCCTACCGGTTGGCCACGCGCCTCCGCATCGAGATCATGAAGCCCGTATCGTTGAAGCATCCTGCAAACACAAAGAGCGGACTGTCCCCTTTGTTATAGACATTATGCAATATATAGGATCGCCCCGATGTGTCTGCTATACCCACGTCACCCGCTTGATGCGCGGTTGACAGCGCGACGCGCTTCTCCACACTAGTACTCCCCATACGCGTAGTACTGAAAACAACCTCGAGCTAGCGGCGTTCCCACGGCCACGCCGGTAGGCCCAACACGCAAGAAACGCATAGTCCGACTCACAGTCAAGGAGGTGACCCCCCGGGCTCGTACCCGATAATAAAGCGTTATTACGGCCTCCGTCCCGCCAGAGGTTATGCCATGAACAAGCCTTCGCCCAATACCCGAGACTCGCCACGACATCAATGTCCCGCCCCGCTCTAGACACTCGCTTGCGAGTAGCGTAGAACTCCAAGGCACCGAGAGCGCGAGCCACCCACCTCACGTAGTACGCCACGCTAGATATGCCCTTGATCGCGCCTCCCGCAGCGACGATGCGGACATTCAAGCAAAATACCGCCGATGATGTCTTTCTGCTTACTCGTTGTGGGTAAATAACAGCTTTGATTACAAGAAGAACAACATGAGCACGGAAAGGGAAAAAGGGACGGGTAACAAATAAAGGGCAAGCAAGAGTGACAAGAGGATTACGTAATCCAAGGCATGGCAGAAGGAAATTGATTACAATAGAAACAACATGAGCACGGACAAAAGCACGGCAAAAGGAAGCCCTATATCGATACGGTACGTAAAGGAAGAAACTCCGGTTTTCTTGGCACAACGGATGAAATGTAGTGTCATCCAGCTGTGGTCGCTACCCCACTATAAGGTATATAGTGGTAGCGACCGCAGCGAACCTCCTCAGTTCGGAATCGGTACTCTAATCACCCCCCGCCCCCCCCGACCCGGGGGTGATTACAAATTCGCCCCGTGAAGAATGACGAACCGTGAAGAATGAAGACCCTAGCGTCTAATTTGATTGAACTCTGCTACAAGTGCCTCGGGAGAATGGGTACTACACGTACCAATTTTTTGGTACGTAAACCACCAGTAGAGGGCATCTTCATAGCGTCCACAATATTTGGTAGAAAGTCAAACTTCCTTAGGAAAGGCTCTATGATACGCCGTTCTTACCACGTTTTATATATGTACCCTAGGGCACGTTTTGCCAACGATGTCAGCTTGCTTACAATTTGGCCAGAAGACACCCATAAGCGGGGCCTGGGGGACGATTAGCGCAGGATTATAGGGTTGGGTGGGTTGGGTTCGCGCGAAGCCTAGATTGGCTGAGCGCGAAAGCAGAGAGTGCCAGGCTCGTAGGCTAGTTCCGGCTTATGAGGCGCGGGCTAGCTAGAGCTGACCGATGGGGAAGTCGATTGGTCGTTGGTTGCGTCTAACTACCAGGGCCGAATGGCTGTCATGTAGGTGCGACGCGGCGCTATTAACGGTAACAATAACCGCTAGTGACACTGTCCCGTACACATGGGAGTTAGATATGCAAACTTCTAGATTTAATTCAATTTGACCATTTACCCTAGGGCACGTTTTGCCAGTAACCTAAAGCCAAAGGCTTGCACAACCAAAATTAGTGTTGCGGGGCGGACGGGGCGAGCCAGCCGAAGAAACGCCAAGCATCATGTGATGGGGTCATGGTAGGGTCAATATATTTTCCTTCAGTCACGGAAATGTTCTTGGCCCAACCACCCACGTATTTGATGACGGGGAGGGGGGCGCCGATGCAGCGGGCAATTGATGCGGCCCCTTTACGGAGGCTGTGCGATGTCCACTTTAAACATGCTGGAGCGTTGGAGTTAACTGTGTAGAGAGTAAGAGCCAGCCAAGTGGAAAGTGTGGCGGCGGCTCCCCATTCGGCGGAGGATTCAGCATGTGAGAAACTCCAGAAAGCGGAAGGGGGGTCGCTTGTAGTAGGTCGCGCAGAAAATCTGTCGTTGCTGGGTGTAGTAGTCCAAGAGGTCCGCCAACATGGGGTTGGCGGGTATCAACACTGATAGCACGGGTTTGCCGCGGCCGTCACGGCGCTGGTCCCCTTTGGACTTGCGGACGAACAGTCAGATTTGTTGCGAAGGTATGTCAACGGTGAGGTCTCCGGTCAGGCAGCGTGCGCCAGTTTCTGCGCGGCAGAAGAAGGTGTAGTTCACACACACACAGCCAGGCACGCGCGAAAGCGCTCGAGCAACTGGAGGGTAGCGCGGTTATCGATAGGCTGCCTTAGGCAGTGTGCCTAGAGTTATCGTAACGGCACACTGCTCGTAAAGGCGGCCCCCTAACAACGTAAACCACCGGGGGAGGGTACGGACGGCCACAACGCGATCAAATAGGTGTTGGAAACAGACGGGAAAAGAACAGGGGACATGAGAAAATCTAGCTCGGGGGCAGGAGAGCCAGCCGGACACCGTCTGCAGCCTAGTTATTTTCTCTTCTCAGCCCCCGAAGGAGGAGAGAAGACTCGGCTAGGTGGCGAGCTGCGTCGGAAGGAGCGGCTAATACCTCGGGCGGGGTTGAGCACGGATCGAGGCGGGACCGACGACGACCTATGCGAGGGGGGTTTTCCACCTGCCTTTCCCCCCAAGCTCCGGCACGACCGGAGTCGCACAGAAGCCGAGGTCAGGCAGGTTCGCCTCGACCAGCTCAAGCTGAACAGCTTTGCTGGTCAGCGACCCCGCAGCGGCTAGAGCAGGCCGCGTATCGTGGAGACTAGCGACATTCTTAATTTCATACTGTATCCCAAAAAAAAAACGTATATATCAGAAAATAATGAATACTTGGATACGGGTATGTTTTAGACGGAATCGTCACTGCCATTGGAAAGGTTGGGATTAGTGGTTCACGGTCTACCTCATGCTTCTAAGTCTAGTTAGGCGTAGCAAAAGGGGGGGGCCAGAGACTCCAGCCGGTTTTTACTGGTATTGGAGTGTTAAATTTCAAATTTCAAATTTGGAGGGTAGCGGAAGACCACTTGAGGCTGTCGTGCATTTTGGACAAGAAGAAACGCGCGGGCGCTATTGCTAGGTAGAGGAACGGGGCCTTTCCCGCGAACGCTGCGAGCTGGCGTGTGGGTAACGAACGGACGTTCGAAGCGACTTGGCCTAGCAGGGACGATGCGTGTTGAGCGAGTTGGCGTAGCTTCTCCTGTGGAGCGCGAAATCTGCCAAGCTGTAGATCGACCGTTAAGCCCAAATGGTTGTCGACTTGCGTTGGCGTCATGACGCCTTTCTTGGGGTTGCGCTGGAGGCCTAGTCGGTCGAGTAGGGCTTCGACGCGTTGGCGAAGGAGTAATACGTCGTTGTAGGAGTCTGCCAGAAAAGAAAGTCGTCCATGTAAGGGAGCAGTCGAGTCCCGCGCCATCAAGCGTTGCGGAGAAAACGTTTCGAAGGGCGCGCGCGTGATGGTGTAGACATTGGCGTAGGCGGTGGAGGGCGGCGAAGGTGATTTGTGAACACCTGCGTGAGTTTGCAAGAGTAGTCCGCCGATCCCGACCAGCCCATTGGGAGGCAAGTTAGGCGCCACATGGTGCCGCGGTAGTTGACCGTGAAGTAGTCGCGGTCTTCCTCCCGGACGCCAAGGGTGTAGTACCCGTCGGTGAGGTATAGGGAGACAGAATAGTCGCCCGGACGAGACATGTGACGGAGGTGTTTCAGGGTCTCGCAGGTCATGTTGAAAGTTGAAAAGTAGCGGTTGAGTTCTCGAAGGTCGATGATGAGGCGCCACTGATTGTGGCCATGCTTGGGCACTAAAAACATGCGGGAAACGTAGCGGGGGTTGTGTGAGCGCTCCCACGCCCCGCAAGCCTCGAAACGTGGGAGTTCCGAGTTTAGAAACTGGAGTTGAGATGGTGTAGCGTCGAGCATAGAGATGCCGTGGTTGGAGGGCCGCGGGCGTGTGCCGTGTTTGAACTTGATGCGGATGCCACGGCGGATCCAACTTAGGACTTGGCCGCTCGCGCCGATGCGCTCCCACTCCCTCCATCGTCGTCGCACGCGATGTCGCATGAAGGAAGATGTCGGGGAGCAGGAATCGGCGCGGCGGGCCACACCATCATTTCTTGGGGGGTTGCCGTGCATGGTCGGCCGGTTTGGCGGCTGGGGTGGGGCGTGCGGCTTCTGCCGTCGCTGCTGCTGCCGCCTTGCGCCTGTCAATGGCGGCTTTGCGAGCTTTGGAGTCAGGGCCGAACGGCTTGTCCAACGTGATCTTGGCGAAGGCCGCACCGGCGGCAGCCTTGCTGGCGGCGTGAAGGCTGACTTCAAGCGTTCGGTCGACTAAAGCTTGGCGTAGCGCATCCATTGGGCCGGAGACCGCGGTAGGGCGTGGGCGACAGAAGTGCTCGTGGGCCAATTCTGCGAAGAGCCGAAGACACGGTCCGCATCCATGCTCGCTTGTCCGCCCTTGATGAGGCGGAGGAAGCCGAGTGGAGTACGGGCGGCCTTCTCCGTCGCTGTGTGGGTGCGATGACCCGCTCTGATAAGGGGAACGGCCGCCGTCTGCTCTGCGGATAGAGGTGGGCCGCTCGACATGGTGTCCATGCCCTCGGTGACTGCCGCGTTGGCGCAGCTGTCGAAGAAGGCATAGCAGCCTATGTGGAGGTACTCGTCGTAGGCTACTTGGGTGCGCTTATCGCTTGGCGCCCGGGCGGTGTCGTCTGTTAGTGTCCACGGACGCGGCTCCTCGACGTCGCGTGGGGAACGTTCGAGGCCGGCCGGAATGACTTCGGCGTAGTAGGTGAAGTCGACGAACTCGGACGCGGTGGGTTCGGGTTCGTCGTCAAGCAGGTCGATAGGTGGCTCAGGGGCCGCCTTTTCAACCTCCGTCGCTGGGGTCGCGTCGGCGGGAATGGACTGTTGTTGATTGGTTATGTGGTAATGTGGTTGTCGGCTATTGGAGCTGTGCCAGTAAGGCAGCGTTAGCCGCCAAAAAAATCTTAGTAATCCGTTGTTCCGAGGCCAACACCGCCGTACCAATCTGTTCGGCTGTGCGTTGCCCGATCGAAGTAGCGTGAGGGTCGGTCGCTGCGGCGGACGTAGACTCCTCATGCTGCATGATGTGTGGCTGCGTAGCATAACGAGGGGATGTGTCGCGTAACGCTCGAGTGCGCATGGGACGATGGTAAACTGACACCCTGCTCGACTACTAGAGTCGAGACTGCATTCGCGCGAAACCTAGATTGGTTGAGCGCAAAAGCAGAGAGCGCCACGCTCTTAGACTAGTTCCATCTCATGAGGCGCGGGCTAGCTAGAGCTGACCGTTGGGGAAGTCGTTTGGTCGTTGGTTGCGTCTAACTACCAGGGCCATGTGGTTGTCCTGTATGTGCGACGCGGCGCTATTAACGGTAACAATAACCGCTAGTGACACTGTCCCGTACACATGGGAGTTGGATATGCAAACTTCTAGATTTAATTCAATCTAACCATAAATCCGTAGGCGCTTTTTTGCTTACAAGAAGAACCAGATGAGCACGGACAGGGAAAGTGGGAGGGGAAACAAGAGGGCAAGAGTGACAAGAGGATCACGGAATCCAAAGCACAGCAAAAGGAAAGCACTACATTGTGCATAAACCTAGCAGATTAAACTAAGGAAACTCTTAAGCCACGCCGAGAATGCAACACTTGGAGGCGACAAGCGGCGCCTCACGCGCCGCTCGAGGAAGCACGGGGACGCTTGCGGCCCATGGCGCGGGTGAAGAGCGCCGTGGCTGGAGAAGGCATCCCAGCCGAGGGAGAAGCGGCCTCCGTGCCGTCCGCAGCGGCGGACAAACCACGCAAGACGTTGTCCGCGTGAGCAACATGGACGGCGAGAGAGACCTTTCGACGCCAGGAGGCCAACAACTTGCCCACGTGCATCCCTTTAGATGCGGCTGCCTGCTTGGCTAGCTCCGTCAAGAAAGCCGTGGCGTGGCCGCCAAGAGTACCAAATTCCGTGACTGCAAAGGGAATGAAGCGGATGTCGGGGCGACCCTCAACCCCTCCGAGTACTTCTCGAACTTGGTCTTCTCAGCATGGCGGAGAGCGACTTCGGGTGACGGGGGGCTAGACACGCCGAACAAACCGGAAACCACGGCATCAAGGGCAAGTTTTGAGCCTCGGATGCCGTGATAGTGCAAGACACCCACATCCGCGGGGAGACCGTCGTTGCCGTTGGGGAGTTGAACTAACATCGTGGGATCTGTGAGAACCTCGACGCCAACCCCGAGTACGCCACGAACCTCGGAGATGATTTCCGCAAGGGCCGTCACTAACCAAGAGTGAGCGGTGTGGACCGAAGCATCTCCGCCGCAACGAGCCAAATGGTCCGCAAAAGCAGTGGCCCACGCATCATCCGACATGTCAACACCCGCCGACGAGAACGCACCCCGCATAGCTTGAACCGAGAGATGGCAAGAAGCACAAGCAGTGGGGGAGAGTAGAGAAGAGAGGATGCGAGATGAGGGTAGGCCGAAGATGCGACAGACCGCGACGCGGAAAACTGCGTCGTAGTGCTCAGGGAACTTGTCACGGAGCTCGCCAAGGCGACCCGAAGTAGGCGGGTCCGAAGCCAAAAACGCAAGGGCGCCGTGGCCGAGACGAGATAGAAAACGCCTAGACTCCGGCCGAGCGCGGTTGGAAAACGTGGGAGCGAGCTTCGCGAAGCGAAACAAGTTGACGCGCTCACTGATGTCGGCTTGTAGCTTTGGAAAGATGTCCGTGGCAAACGCAGAAAGAGGGACGAGCGAGGGTAGGCCATCAAGGGACTGGGCAATCTGCTCGTTGTTTGATCGGGCTTCGGCAACGCAGCCGGCGCGAGCCACCGTTGGACGTTTCAGGGGGAGCATCGCTAAGGCTGTGGTTATCAAGGGTTCAGACTCGGCGAGAGCGTGAGAACCGCACGCAGCGTCCAAGCGCGCCCACGACGAAGCGAGTTCTAACGACCACATGGGTTCGTTATCGCCGTCGTCTCCGTCCGGTGTACCATGCCTACGGGACACCGCTGTGGTCATAGCACTCGCTAACCGTCCATACATGGTCGGCTCCATCGGAAGTTCGTCTTGGGAATTCCCGCGCACGCGAGCGTCTTGTGTTGTAAGGAAACGAATAGCTGAGCCCACTGCCAAACCGGCCGCTCCGACATGGGCCGCATCCGCCAAGGCAGCCAAATCCCCCACCCCCATGCCGCCGAAACGTATGGGAAGAGACATCTCGGAGCGAGCGTTACTGGGTAGGCTAGATGCGGGAAGGCCCAATATCTCAGCCGCCACATCTAGGGTGGCATTGTCGGCGCGCTCGAGGAATGTTTCGACGGTGTCACCGTAGCCCTCACCCCTGCCAAGACCTCGGGGGACTGTACGGGCAAAGTGTCCGAAGCGGCGGATGCAATGTTGATGGATACGAAGCGCAGTGTGAGTGTGCCGGTGAGCCGCTAGACCCCTTAGACGTTCGCCGTAGGCCTCATACTTACTTAAGGCCGTTTCGAGCACGTCTCGAGCAAAATCGGATGTACCCATTGGCCCCCCCAATACTTTCGTCCCTTCCGTGGAGACATTTACTCCCCGCATGATGTGGCCGTCGGGTAAGTTATCGAAAGCATCACCGACACCCAAAGGGGAATACAAACAGTTTTTGCGGATGGTTACGGTGAGGCCAACGCTAGCATACGCCTCCGGCATAGCGTCGCCAATAGCCACGAGAGACGGAGGGGGTCCCAAGAAGTGAACATCGTCAAAATAACCGCAGACAACGGATTCGTTCGGGGCAATCGCAGCCAATTGCTTGTATACCCTGGAGGCAACAATTGCGAAGAACATGGCCCCGAGGACGCAACCTTGATGGACTCCGCGGGTACTCGGAATGCGCATGGCCGGGCCGTGAGCATTTGATGAGTCGTAAACGTACAAGGTAGATGGACGGCCATACAACATAGTAGCGACGCGGAGCAACGGTCGAAGCGCGGGATTTGCGGACAACTCCTCAAACAAGGGACGCCGCAGGAACTCGTTGAACGCGTTGGATGCGTCGCCTTGCATGTCCGCCCAGTCCGGTGAAGCGTCAAGCGCGGCTCGAACCATGAATTGTACGATCTCAACCCCGCCGCGAACGCCGACGCCAAATTGGTGCCGAGCAGCCAACCATTGAGACACTTCGTCACCAATTACGGCGAGAAGCGCGCGATTCGCGAAACGAACTAAAACAGAGCCAATTCCAATCGGGCGCAACGTCCCCTTTTGGTCGCGAAGTTCTTGCTCTTGTGCGCGTCGTTGTTCGGGATCGAGCTTTTCTAGCGGGATAAGTGTGGCAGAGGCAAGGAATGAAGCAACGCCGGGTGGAACCTCTGCGTTCACGATGGCTTCGGCTAAACCGGTGAGAGTGCAAGGGGAACCCAACGCGCGAAGAGTTTCAAACCTCCAACCGTCGACGTGAGGACTAGATTTTCGAGGGCATCTAGCAACGACCTCCATAATATCGACTTCCGAAGCGAGGAGTTTGATGCGAGGGAGGGAGAAGGGATCCGGCAACACGTCCGCGAGGTCGTCATCGTCTTGTGGGCGCAACCGTGATAATTCCTCGTGCACCCCACGACCACTTGCAACGGGGTTGGAGCTTAGGGCCTCCATAGCACGGCGGTACTCCCCAACCGCAGCTAGACTAGCCGCCCGGTTGGCGACCTTGGCCGAGACGCCGTTATGAAAGGGTTGCAAAGGGGAGATGGGGTCGGTACCGGCCCTCGAAAGTGAGGTAGGTGGCGGTGCCCGCCCATTGGTAAGGGATGCGTGGGCGCGAGCGGCGGAAAACAATGTATCAAGATCTCCTGACGCCCAATGGGCTAAGCGGTTGTCACGGTAATCGGCGACCGGGTCAGGGGGCAGATGCCCCGCAGAAGTGAAATCAGCCATGAGGCGCAAAACTAAGCGCGGGAATAAAAGCAACGCCGCCCAAGCCGCTTCCGCGGAAGCCCCTTGGGTGGCCCTACCGCGGAAAGACAAAACGCAACCGACAAGTTCCTCGAAGACCGGCTTGACGAGGCGTACCACCGAAGGGGGGACGCCGTTCGAGGACGTACTAGATCGGAAAGAAAGGAGGTAGGACTCGAAGAAGGCTTTAGAGTTCTCCCCGCCAGTGGCCCCATGATTAAGGCACCATCGGACGGCGGGGGGCAAGGACTGGGGATGCGGCGGGGACGGCCGACCACGCGGGAGCGAAGCACCGTATGCCGGCTGTTGGGATGGCGTAGTATTGCGGTGAGAGCGGGAATGTAGGTGTCTACTAAGGCCACCGCTCCGAAAGTATCGTTCGCAAAAAGTGCACGGCGCGAGAAGGTGGCGATCGGCATCCACAACTGGGCAATTGTCGGGCGCAAAAGTGCACGTTGTCGCGGGGGAGTTTAGATGGGCGCATAGCGCTTGAAGGGTCGGGAACGACGCTGAGCAACTAACGCACCTCAAAGGAGCGGGGGGTAAAAAACGAGACGGTGTATGTCCAGGTCGTAAGGCATGCGAAGGCGCTTGAGCGTTAGTAGGTGATGATGTCGGAAGGTCACCCGGAGCGGGGGCCATAGGGCACGACCTTGCCCCGCCGCCGGGCGACCGGCCTAGAGGTGGCGGTGGAGGACGCCGATGACTATGTCCCGGCCGGGTCGCCGCGGCGGACATCCGGGGTGGCACGTGTGTCGCGTCCTAATATAAGTAGAACACGCCGGGTCGAAGAGGGGGGGGGGGTATGTGGCTTGGACTATACCGGAAGTCGCCCGAGGTGGCGCTGTGGCGTGCCTTGGAGGGAAGATTCGCCGCCGACGTGGTGGGCTCCTCGATGCCGGTCCGTCGCGCCTCTAACCTCGCGTTGCTTGTAGTGGGGAGCCTTGGAGCCCGCGATGGATAAATCCGTAGGCGCTCCCTCAGACAATCGTACAAATACTACATGTCCAGTAAGTATTTATATTTAGGTCCGTCCAGCCGGAAACAAGGTACTCGAAAGGCGCGTTTCATATATTTCCGCAGCAGCCGCAGATACATATAGCTGTTGCAACCGCTACAAGCATCGCTGCCTCCCATGAGGCCATCACGCCGCCATGCCCGCGCACTCCAAGCTTCTTTGCGCTAGCCATCGTGGTACCGGGTAGGCGGGTACGCAGCAGGTGAAACTTTTTGGAGCGGTGGCCGCGCTGAACATGCGATGTCCTCGTTGGCGTGCCAAATGAGCCGGCTTTGACCAACTTCCTCACCGCCGCCTTCCTCACCCTCCTCGCACACACCGTCCGCGCCTTCCTTTTTAAGCACATGTTGCCGTGCACTTGTTGGGTTGTATGTCGCGCTTCGTCGGACCTTCCATCACCGCTCTCGTCTTCCGCGTGGTCGTGCTCGGACTCCCGATCCTTCACCGGTACCCGCAAACTTCGACTTAGTCAGTATCTTACATGCTCTTGACTGTTGATGGCTCGCGTGAGGATATTCTGGCGGGAGATTATCCGCACTCGTTTGAAGATCGAAGGGCGTCATCGACCGAACTGCCCCGCTGTTGTCTTGCGCCCAGCTGTTGCGCTGCTGGCAGGGAACTACCGAATACTATCTTAAAGTACTTTTAAAATGTGCGGATCGTTCGTCGAAGCGGCTGCACATTTTTCGATATCTGCGGGCGCCCGAGGCGTCCGCACAATCAAATCCGCGGATCTTCTCGATATCCGGGTACAGATTTATTTGAAACACCAGCGTAAAGATGTGCGGATCCGTGGATCTCGATATAAGATAATTCGCAAATGGTAGTACAAAAATCTGCAGCTGTAGATTCGTTATGAAACGCAGCCTTACTCATCATAGCACAGAGTATCGTGTCTTAATCCTTTTGGCTTTCGTTTTTCGGCCGCTACGCCGACAGATCGGAATATGTAGACGTCCACAGTCCACAGTCCACAGCGGAGACCAGCGCATTGGGCTGATGAAATGCCACGGACACTTCAATATCTCACAAAGCGCCCTCTCGATCGGCGGTTCGTTACCTCTCCTCGCATTTGGTAACTACCGGTCATTTGTGTATCGCACGGGTTACTCCGTCGCTTGCTGCTTCGTTTTTCATGAGTTAATTTCCGAACAGATGATACACATATCGATGCAATAGGTTGCGCGCAGTGATATACCCAGAGAGGCGTGGAAGCAGACGATGGCGGCTTCCCCGTCAGCACCGTTGGCGCGTGCCCTGTATCGCTCGTTGCTGGAGATAGCGCGAGACTACAGAAAGGCGGGCCTGCCTCTCGTTGGAGTGAACAGGGCCGCCGCTGCTGGTTTCTCGTGGGCGGGGGGAGCTGCCGAGACGGCGAATCAGGGCGGGCTTTGGGGCAAAGACCGCCTCCGCACTCTATTCAAGAGCGGTTGGCGGCCGGAAACGACAGCGGAGAGCGTCGCGTTTGACGGTGACCAATCGCGAACGCTGTTTCCTCGGTCTGAAGTCTACCCACAGCGATGCAGCTTCTCCCGATTCTGTCGTGGCTGTCCTATATAGGACTCGAGTAGACCGAGCGACGCTGCTGGGGCGCTTTGAGTCCCGACTGACTCGGGCCTGCTTGTTCGGTGACCTTACAGATGGACTGTTGGCTCTGCGAGCCTTACGGCAACAGCTGAAGGTGCTTCGAGGTGCAGACGAAGAAGCCACATTGGTATGTTGCGCAGTGCACCGCGGGTAGGGGCGGAACAGTTGCTGTTAAACTCTGATATCCGGTTGTGCTATCTATTTGATTCTTGAAAAGGGGGGCATTGTTTGGGTGAGAGGCTGTGCGGGAGGGAGTGAGTGTCAGTGCTTTTGTTCTGCAAATATGTGTATATACGTGGGTATGCTTGTGGATGTGTGGGTGTCAGTGTGCATCAGTGTGTGCGTGTGCGTCTGTGTACATGTGTTCACGTGTGTATTTGCGTGTGTTTGGGTGTGTGCAAGTATGTGTGTATGTGTGTGTGTGTGTGTGTGTGTGTGTGTGTTTGGGTGTGTCTAGGCGTGGGTGTATGAAAGGCTGTGAATTTCTTCCTGTCAATACATGCTGACATTGTGTGCTGCACGCGTCTTTAACAGGCTCTCAGGCAGTGGAGCAGCCTTTTGGATAATACGCGCAATTCGCTGCACATCATTCCCGACGCCTGCGCTCATGGCAGGCTGAATGTAGTAGCCTCTGCCATCGAGGAGGCGGCCTTTGAGCTCAGCGTGAAGACGGCCCCCTTTGTTCCGCAGCTGTTGTTTTCCGCGGATGACGATGACTATGAAGAGATTGAGATCGAGGTTGGGTTTCATCACCTTGCACAGCTGCTGATAGAAGAAAGTATATAATCTCCAAATCGATATGATCATATTCTGCCAAGAAAACAAGGGCCAATTGAAGTGAGGGCGTTGGCTTATACAGGCAAAGACAGCCAAAGCGAAGGAGATGCTGGATGCGTTGGCGCTGGAAGTGCGGGACTCTGCCCCTGCTGTGTTTGGCGAGGCCGCGGGTGTGTCTGCATCGAGGATTGATCAAGTTCACGCCATGAATGAGGTGCTGTTTCGAAGGTGAGCTGCCAACAGTGCACAGGGCCTCATTAACAATGAAGACGAGGATCCCTAATGACCTTTATCCCTGTAGTCGGTCTGTGCATGTGTATGTGTGTGTGTGTGTGTGTATGTATGTATGTATGTATGTATGTATGTATGTATGTATGTATGTATGTATGTATGTATGTATGTATGTATGTATGTATGTATGTATGTATGAATGTCTGTATGTGAGTATGTGAATATGTATGTATGTATGTATGTATGTTTGTGTGTGTGTGTGTGTATGTATGTATGTATGTATGTATGTATGTATGTATGTATTTATGTATGTATGTATGTATGTATGTATGTATGTATGTATGTATGTATGTATGTATGTATGTATGTTTATGTGTGTGTGTGAGTATGTATTTATGTATGTATGTTTGTATGTGTGTATGTATGTATGTATGTATGTATGTATGTATGTATGTATGTATGTATGTATGTATGTATGTATGTATGTATGTATGTATGTATGTATGTATGTATGTATGCATGAATGTCTGTATGTGAGTATGTGAATATGTTTGTATGTATGTTTATGTGTGTGTGTGTATGTATGTATGTATGTATGTATGTATGTATGTATGTATGTATGTATGTATGTATGTATGTATGTATGTATGTATGTATGTATGTATGTATGTATGTATGTATGCATGAATGTCTGTATGTGAGTATGTGAATATGTATGTATGTATGTATGTTTATGTGTGTGTGTGTATGTATGTATGTGTGTATGTATGTATGTATGTATGTATGTATGTATGTATGTATGTATGTATGTATGTATGTATGTATGTGTATGTGTGTATGTATGTATGTATGTATGTATGTATGTATGTATGTATGTATGTATGTATGTATGTATGTATGTATGTATGTATGTATGTATGTATGTATGTATGTATGTATGTATGTATGTATGTATGTATGTATGTATGTATGTATGTATGTATGTATGTGTATATGTTTGATTGTGCGTGATTGTGCTTGCAAGTTAAAGTGGGGGAGGGGGGTATGCGTATGCTTGAACTTCCAACACCAGTGTGCTGGATCGCAGGCACAAGTACAAGAGTCCCCCGATTGAATGGGTGTACGACGGCTTTCGCCCTTTACTTCTCAGCGATGTCGTCTTGCGAAGGTCGGCAGAAATTCGCAGTTGCTCCTTTTCCCATCACCATTTCAAACGGGGTCGTGACTATTTCATCATCCCGCTTTCCCATGTTTACACCTCCTCCATTTGATGTTGCGAGTGAGTGGTGCGCTGAGCTCTGAATTTTATTATTGCCTGTTCAGGAGCGGGATACCCATGTCGATTGCCATTTTGTACCAATCCGTTGCGCGCCGGCTACACCTCCCCGTCTCCCTCTGTCAAGCAACAGACACGGGTCCCAGCAGTATACCTCTCTCTCCTCTCCTTCTCCTGTCCTATCTTCCTTTGATCTCTACCTTGTATCCCAACCAAAAAAATTGTTTACCGAACAAATGGACAATATCTATGATTAGATAACATCGAGTAGCATAGACATGCGGACATGAAACACAACAAACACCTATGGCGGAATGTGTGACAACAAGGTCAGGAAATCAAAGACATGGTAACCGGACGGGTTGTCCAGTGCACAGACGCAACAGAGGAAAAGCAAATGCAGAACACGGCAATAATATGTATTAAAAAAAAACTTGTCGACTACATATTTCATTTTGGCATTTAAATACTTACTATCTCCTACCTATTAACCATGCTCGCATCATCTTAACAGCAATTTGGGTGAGGTGGTGTACTTACGCGGGGAGTTGTACTAACGACAACAATGCTGTGCGACACTGAGAGTAGGTGGCATGGGCGCGCTCTCCAGTAGTTTACCCCCCGACCCCGACAAGTGGTTGTTACTCGTCTCGCCCGGCCCCGCCACCGCCAGCGACGCGCCGCCCTTCCTTGTCGACCCCTCACGAAGCGGAGAAATCATGTCTGTCGATGACAGTCGGAAGAGATACCCGCAGGTGCTGGGAGCCCAGCCTTTCCCACGCAAAACTGTAGAGTTTACTGACTTCGCGAGTTAGGGTTTACCGTAAACCTAATATATTCGGAACCCGAATGTATGTTAATAGCGTAAACATTCTTCTTGGCGGTTGAGTCGTCCTTTCGCTCCTGCCCGGCTGAGCGTGTATGCCTCTACCCTCTGCAGATGGAGGTGCCCATCGACGACGGCGCGGACTTGTCGGGCCTGGTAAAGATATGCGCGTCGTTAACCCGTACCGTGGTAGTGGCACACCAGCGCCGCGGGGAGAGCGAAGCCGTCGCGAGCTGGTTGTATCAGCTGTTGGCGCTGAGCCCCGACGCGCAGGAATGGGAATTTATGCTTGCGAGCAAGTTGCTTCGAGTTTAACAATTACATACTCTCTGATAAATACACTCGCATGCTCCGTCTTAACTTACTACTATCGTGAAAGCTGCTGAACGCCCACTGAAAGCTCAATCTGCGCCCCTTTGATCGCCCTCTCCGTCGCCATTTTTCTCGCCGTTTGACGACGACGACGGGAAACGCAGCGAGTCGGTGCCGAAAAGCGAAGCGAAAGCCGACGCGCCGGTCATCTGCAGCGCCTTCTCCCGCGTGTTCCACGGCAACCGGGCGTGCAGCGCCTGCAGCCTCGTCAGCAGCTCTTTGAAAACTCCCCACGCCGTCGCGCCTCCTCCGCCGCCCTCCGACGAGTCAAGCATGGACAGACCAACCACCGCCTGCTTGATCTGCTGAAGCTCCCTGTTCAACTGGTCAGCCTCCAGGCGAGACAGCTCAGCCGTGAGACTCTCCAGCTTTGAGCTCAACACCTACAGCATGGCACACGAATGCCTCGTGTCAGCTGTCCATGTCCGCTAACAATGCCCTGTGTCAGCCTGCTCCCCTACGGCGGCCTGATGCGCCCAAGCGGCCAGAGCTGGAGCAGCGGGACAACGCATTCGAAGTGGGGTGACGGGATCGAAACAGCCTTCGGGATTGGTCTGGAGGCGCTATTTCTCTAAAACATAATCAAATGGAGAGTAGAAGATAGAATGTTCTCAACCTGTTCGATATCCCCCCCTATCCGACTCCCTTCCTCCCTCTCTCCCTCCTTCCCCCCCCCCCCCCCCCCTACCTCTCTCTCTCTCTCTCTCTCTCTCTCTCTCACACACACACACACACACACACACACACACACACACACACACACACACACACACACACACACACACACACACACACACACACACACATACACGTCGTAGCGTGCCTGATTACACATATTATGTAAATAAGGTTTCCGTTCCTGTCCCAAAAATCACATTTAACGCTGAACCCAACGCGGGCGCTTACCCTAACAATGCCCTTGATTTTCTGCTCACATGACGTCCAGGTCTGCAGCAGTAGCCTCCGCCCTTGCCCCGAGTCAAGAGAATCCCGGATGATTTCCTGGTTGTTCACGGCGGCAGTCAAGGGATAATATCATAAGAAAAAAATATCAGAAGCTGATGTCACACTCGAAAATACGGAAATGTATGCGATGCATGAGACGCCCTCGATTCCGACACGTCTCGCAGCGGTGGCAACGTGCAGGAGAATGGAAGCGGCCTCAATGCATGAAAAAGATAGCGTGGGTGTTTTTGATAGGGGGGCTTACGGGTGACGCCACTGTAGCAGCTGCTGAGCCATGATCCCGTATTGTGCTGCAGCCGTGTCGAATGAGAGTGGCTGAAAATTGTGCAATGTCCGGCGTGCTTGCGCCGGGCCTGGCGTGGAGCAGCGCCTCGCGATACATCAGTTGCACCTGTAGCCGCGGAAAAGAGGTCGTCAGAAGATCATCCGACATATCCCACGGCACATCATTCCACGTGCGAGACTTGATCAGCAAAAAGCAAGTTACATATAAAATGGCAAAGGTTTAGTTCTCGTCAACGCGAGGTGCACCTGACTCCGGTCGAGTTCGCCCGACAGCTGCTCTGCAACCTTCGCAAACGCCTCGTAGGCAATCGTGCCCGGAACGTCTTGAGCATCCGCGGCGGTCTCCATGAGGGACTGGACGCAATGCACGCCAAAGCTGTCATGGTCGTCCACTCACAATTGGCTAATATAGTAATATCACAGCCTTCATCACCTGTCATATCATTCAATATACTCCCATCCACGAAAAGCGTTGGCCCTACCTGAAGCCGTCGCTGCTCTCGGGCCTCTTCTTCGCAGAAAATGAGCAGCCCACACTCGAGGACGGTGTGTAGCGTCAGGTTCTGCCCCCCGCGCGACGAAGAAATCTCAAACATCTTCATCTCGATTTCGCTGGCGAGCTCTGACGGCTTCCGGAAGCGCAGGTCAAAGTCCGACAGCGTCTGCACCTCCGCAGATATATTCCTCGAGTAGGCCTCTTCCATTTGATCCAAGTCGACCTGATTTGCTAGGAAACACGCCTCGGTCGCCTTGACCGCCGCCTGGAGCCACGAGGAGCATCGCGTGCAGTCGTCAGTCAGTGAGGCGTCAGTCAGTGAAAGAGCAATGAGCGCCTTAAATATCAACAGAGGAGAGGAGCTGAAAGCAGACACATAACCGTAAATAACATGGGAAAGTACAAGACAAGGATGAGTCAAGTCGGTGGAGAGTCACGTATGAGACTGACCTTGATGGTAATGGTTGGTTCGTTGCATTTCTGTATCTCTTCCGGCAAGTCGGTCAGCTCTCGGCCAGACGCATCCAGTACGGCCGCCATGAAACGGAGGAAGAAGGACTCGGCGACCGCAGAGAGCTGCCTGCCCGGGTTCAGCCCCAGCAGAGATCTGAAGAGCGCCAGATGTCCACCGTTCTCCGTGGCGTTCTCAGAGAAGCGATCCAGTGAATGGACGACACCCTGCAGTCAACGAGCCAAGAGGCGGTGCTTTCATCAGACAGCGACTACGGACGGCAACACATCATCGACACTAAATAGAAGAGGTCAAGGGATTGAGACGGCTGCATACCTCCAAAACGAGCTCAGACACATATCGAACCCCGAACTTAAAAAACATAAAGTTGTAGAGTTGCTGAAACAACCGTTGACGCGGACGGTCCTGCGCCACGCAGATCTGATCCTCGATGATCTTTGCGAGGTACACCTCGCCGGCGAGTTGCATCAACGTCTCGTGATCGAATTCCATGATGCCGGAGACCTGCTTTGATTTCTGATACGGTTGTGTCCCACACAAACATTTTTCACCCACCACCGACAATATGTGAAAAATGCAAGTCCGATATACAAATAATTAATACATACTATTACAGCACGAGCCTGAACGAGCTGTGCTATCACCTCCACATCTTGAGCCGATACTTTGACGTTGTCAGGCAAGGCAGGGAGCCAAACATTGAGAACGCTTCGCCGTTGTGCACTAGCGATGAACTCGGAGGTTTGATCCTGGGGCGCACAGCAGTCGAGAAACTAGTTAGCACGGAAGAATGGTTTATTCCCGGCAAATCTAACAACGAAAAGAGCGACTCGCTTTCTTGCACAGGTGTAATCTCGGTTGTCGCAGCAGCCGAGGGGGAATGAAGTACAAGAGGCGAACCTGCGACTCCCTGAGCAGTTGATGCAAATGAGCAGTGGTGTTCTCCATTGACGCGAGGCTGCGACGCAACATTGCCGCTTCCTCCTTCTTATCCTCCAGTTCACGGTTGGTCGTCTCTAACAGCTGCTCGACCCCCTTCTTATCGCCCCCAAGAGTGCTCATTTCAGATTCTAGCTGATAGATCTTGGCATGCAGGGCCTTGACATCCTTGCCCGACACCGCATCTTCCTGTTGACCATAAAAGCAAGTCAATAATTGCCAACACGCACAATGTTCATACTTCAGAACCCTGCGACAGGAGAAACAACAATCGACCTCGGAAACTGCAAGTCCCGTGGAACTTTAAGGGTCAGCGTTCGTACCTTCGAGGCAACCTCGTCCGCCAGACTCTTATTCTCTTCTTGCAGCGCTGTGTTGTTCTGGGTCGACAATGTATTTTCCTTCTTCAAGCGCTCGACTTCGCGGCTCTGGCTAGTGTTGGCATTTTGAAGCTCTTCGTTCCGTTTCTTGGTCTAATCATCCGAAGGGCGCACATACACATATTCACCGCTCAGTATCACCTGCCACTCAGGCAATCATATCAGCGGAGTCGATAGCCAGCAGGAAACGTGTGTGAAGGAGCACTGTCAATTTATTTGCGAGTGTGCGGCTGCGACCTCCAGCACGTCACGCTTCAGCTCCTGCCGAGTTTGCTCCGAGCTTTCGAGAATTGACAAGATCGCGTTTATCATATCTTCCAGTTGCTTCATCATACCCTGAACATGTCGGACAGTAACACAAGGTCACACCAAATCAAGCCAAGAAGAACATAACGCAGAAAATCCAATGGCTCAAAGAGAAAAGGACTTACAACAGTCGTTCGTGAGACGTCGCCAGGGGTAACAGCAGAGGTCCGATTTGTAATTTCCGCCTCGAGAGCGACGCACTGATGAATGAGAGACTCCGACTCCTCCCGCACCTTCACTCCATCTGCTTCGGACGACTCGATGTAATTTTTCATTTCCATGGCACACGCGGTGTGCTCATCAGTCAAATCATTCACCTCCTTTTCCACTGCCTCCAGTTCCCCGGTAATACCTCCCATCTGCAGCTTTGCTGCTTCCGAGTCGGACTGTTTTGCGAGCTCCGCCTCAACCGAGGACTTCTTTGATGTCAGGTCCGTCTTTCTGGTCTTGACGTTCGACAAGCTTTCCGAGAGAGCAGCCAGCCTCGAATGGTACGTCGCAACCGATCGCAGCACGTCCAACCCTGCCGCCTCCACCTTCGGCTGAACTGCAAGCAACCGCTCCAACTGCAGCTCGGCAATCTTAAGTTCCGGGGATGAATCCTGCGATTCGATCATTCTCAACTTCAAAAGCGAGGCATGAAGCACAACACGTACACCCGCGAGACGCACTCTTATTTCCTCTCGCGATAGTTCGCTCGCTCGTCTCATCCGAATATTACCACCGAACAAGCGAACAGCTCCTACCTCGCCCAGACCGCTGAGCCTCATCACGTTGTCCTGCACTCGCTTCACATACTTGGAGAGCTGCTCCTGCAGCAGATAGTGCTGATCCTCGCTGACGGATGTTTCATTGTCGAAGGTCTCCACAACCTAACATAAAAAGTAACGATTCACAGTTAATCGCTTATCAAGTTTGGATCGTGACTCGTGCTATAGTCAACAACCTACTCTCCTCTCCCCATGAGACCCCGAAAACCTTGCATCCCATTAACTCTCACACCAGGACACACATTCGCCGCACCTTCCAAATAATGTTGTCCAGCGCCACGTGAGGCATGATCTCCAGGATTCTCGCCTTGTTCACGTCGATCTGACTCCTGGCGTCGATGTTGCGGAAATCCTTCTGGACCTAACAACGTGAATTGTCACAGCAGACTAAGCTCTTGAAACCGTAGCCCGTGAGCTACTAAAAAAATTATTGCCCCTCACACATGCAAACAAACACATATTCACAAACAGAAACACAAATAACACACACACACACACACACACACACACACACACACACACACACACACACACACACACACACCGCAACACACATACACACGCACTTATACATATCAGCACACGCATCTGGACACTCAGCCACTCAGATACATCATGCACACAAAATCCGAATACACACACACTCAAACACAAGCGACCACATACACACACACGCCCTTTCTTATCAACTAATACACACAGCCTCTCACATACACACACACACACACACACACACACACACACGCGCGCGCGCACGCGCTCACAAGTACACCAATCCATAAGCAAGAAAACAAACATCGACTTGCAGCGCCACATTGCCGCGCATTGCTATGCGGCGTACCACCATCATTTCCGCAGTGTTCAACAGCTCGCCCAACCCAGTCGCGACAATGTCAAGGTCTTTGTTGCGGGAAGTCAGCGTAGCCTGACACTCCCGCAGCCTATCCCGGGATTCCCCCTCCTCCTCATACGCATGCCGCAAAGCTTTCTGTAACTCGTCCACATCTTGCCGCAAATGCATCGCTGAATTTTTCATTTCTTCCGCCACCGCCTGCAGAAGAGCGCACCGCACACAATACATCAGCTTATGCGCCTTGAACGCTTCCAATACATAAATACAATCAGATACATAGCCAAATTATGCTCATCAATTTTGGGCGCTTAAGACAGCGCGCGTCATAGAAACATGAAATCGCCAGGTAAATTCATAATACATAGAAAAACACCGTTGTATTTGCAATCCATATTCATTTAGTTTATTTAAACTTGAAATGGATGTGCTATGAGAAATATTGCATAACGATTTCCAGTACTTCTCCATTTACAGCAGTACTATTGACATAGAAATGTCCTTTGTAATCGCCCACATTTCACACGCGAGTATAGAACAGCATTTCGGTAAGGCACAGGAGAGCCCTAAACCCTAAACAACGTACCGCTCGCAGCTGAAGGTTGCCTTGGCGCATGCCGTCCAGCACGCCCTGTGACTTTTTCAGCGAGCTCAGCATCGACTGCAGCCGCTGTTGGTTCTGACCCCGCTGCCGTTTCGCCTGCTCCTCCAACAACGCTATCCGCGACTGCAGCTGCGTGATCTCGCGTTGCCTCAGCGAGATATCCTCCCCTTGCGTCAACGTCCTGGCCTGGATGTCCTCCTGTTGGACACGTGTGCACAAATTCAGCCCACGAAATCAGGGTTCGTACGGAAGCTCAGCCGACGCAGCAGCACTCGAAGCCTCGCGACCCGGACCGCACCTTCATCCGAATCTCATTGTAAAGCTCAGACTTCAAAGCGTCCACCTCCTCGCTGAGCTGCATGTTCCGTTGCTCCAGACCCTCCACCTCGGTCTGCGCCTGACTCAGCTGGCCACGCAGAACCCCGATCTTGGTAGTCGTCTCGTCCAAGTTGCCCTTTGTCAGAGACACCACCGACTTGGCCGCTCCCAGTTTCAGTTTGTACCCCTTGCACGCGTCTGTAGCTTCCTGCGACGCCTTACGCGCTGCATGAACTTGTTGAAGAAGCTCAGCGCGCATGTGCAAGATCGCTTGCACGCACTGATCAGCCTTCGCTGCAACTGTGCTTTTGGTGTCCTGAGCATCAATGAAACATGAAAGTCTCAGGGGAGGGCCAGTCGGTGTTCATTTCATTCAAAAATTGTGAAAATATCAGCCAAGTAGTACAGAAATATAAATTGTGAAACGCATACACATTCACCCACCCATCTGCACACGCACACACAGACACAGACACACACACATACACACACACACACACATATATCCAAACTGCAGCATAAATGCAAAAACAGCTGTACAAGACACAGTCACACGTCGGGAGAGGCACGCATTATACCACTAAAAATGGAAATTCAAAGCAGCAATCACCCCCCCCCCCCCCCCCCCCCACACACACACGAAACTTCAGCATTGTATCAATATGTAAACCAACAAAACAGAATGCACGTGCGCACACATACACATACGTATGTATATACATACATACATACATACATACATACATACATACATACATACATACATACATACATACATACACACATACACACATACACACATACATACATACAAACATACATACATACATACATACATACATACATACATACATACATACATACATACATACATACATACATACATACATACATACATACATACATTTACACAAACGCACACACACACACACACACACACATACACAAGCGCGCATACACACCTCGTCTGTCTCCAGTTCCTGTGTGACGTTGAAAGCCGCAAACGCATGGCCCTCAGCGGTGGCCTGCACTGCCTTAAGGCTCAGCGACGCGACTTGCTCCGCCAACGAAACACTGGCCTTCAACCGCTCTCCGGATTGCCGCTCAAAAGCTATTTTGTGAAGCCCTGTCTCTGCTTGCAACCGTGACAGCAAGCCCTTGACGCACTTTGCGGTGCTGAACACTAACTTGCTTGCCGCTTTGCGTGACGCCTCCACCACAGCGGCGTCCCCCCACAATGCGGAGGGCGCCTCCCCTTCATTTTCGCCGTCTCCTGCTTGTCCCTGGCCGTCAGTGCCGTTACTCTCCCGCAACGACGCAAACGGCAACTTCAGAAGCTGGTCGTGAACGTGGGCATGAAATGACCTGGCGAAGCGGGTCAGCAGTGGGAAAGTTTAGCAAACTGAGAGAGATATAATAGACAGCAACACTCCCCTCTTCGTCTAGCTCCCTCTTTCACCTTCCCACCTTCCCACTCTCGCTCGCTGTGCTTGCGCAGGTGGGAGTCCACCCGCATGGGCATGAGGGTGTGTGTGTGTGTGTGTGTGTGTGTGTGTGTGTGTGTGTGTGTGTGTGTGTGTGTTTTAAGGGATTCAGGCAAGTCAAGCACTAGTTGTATAGCACGGAAGGGAAGCCGACTACTTGTAATCCTATAAAAGTGAGCCAATGGGCTGTTTATCATAGAAACGCGGTGCCCAGCAACCCCGTCATCCAATCAGTGCATATACACACCGCGTTTTTCAAGCTTTCAAACAAACAGTATGTGATCAAGAGCGACAAGGGCGCCGGCCTTTCACCTGCTGGCATCCATAATTTTGGCTTCGCTGCTCGTCTGCAAATCCTCAGCCGACTCGCCGAGCGCAAGTTCAGGCAGTAGAGACTCTCCCCGACGCACTGATGCTTCGGCCTCGGCTGCGACCACCTCTAGCACTTCTTGACAAGACCTTGCAAGAAACGGCACGCAGTTTCACAAATGTTACAACTATATTAAGAACAAACCAACGCCGAAAGCAGCAGCAAGCCGCGCTGTGCACACAAAACCTAAACAGGCCTGATACGACTTATGACCCGAACACATACACACCTTGCCAACTCATGCTGCAAATCCAGCCGCAGTCTGCCTTCCGTCTCAAGCTTGAGGTTGCTGCGCTCCTGCTGCTGGGCAGCCTCCCCTGCTTGCCTTGCCAGCTCAGCTTGCATAGCAGACAGCTCCTCTTTCAGCGCAGCAGTGGAACCCTCCGCCTCGGCGGTTTCCTGTTTGGATGCCTGCAGCTCCTGCTGCAGCACCTTCCTCTCCTCCACCAGCCTCTCAACCTGTGTCACGAACAGTAATGCAGCGTAAATGCATCTAACCAAGTCCGCGTTACAAACTTTATATCACAGTCGAATAAAACAGCCTCACTGAAAGGCAATGATTAAATTGTAAAAAAAGGAAAACAATATTGCTCTCGGAAGAACACATTTTTAGCACCATATGAAATAATCTGCCATGGAACATCATAATAACTCGACGTGGAGATAGTTGACATTAAAAGCATGAGAAATCTAGATAAGCTGTGACTTAGTCTTGGCAGAAAACACTGAGTGCTTTCATAATGTTATGCCCATCATCGCCAATTCATGCATGATTGTGTTGTTTTCCTGTTGTGCAATAAAAATGTCCGTAACAGTTATGGTAAAGCACCAAAAGAGCCACAGTTGGGTACGAATGGTCCTACTAGCGTACAGGTATTTGCATTCAGCAAGACTAGGGAGGATCAAGAATAGCGCCCCCCCCCCCCCTCCCCCCTAAATTACAAAACGCGAAAATTTGGTCATATGAAAGTATTCGTTCCAGATAATATTAAATACATTTATTTAGCCGTACACCTCATCTTTTCATTCGCTCGCATTTTTGGAGCACTCGACATGCCGCATGTGAAATCGATGTTGTTTACAAACAGCATGCATTGTGTTGGCGCTATTTCAACTTCAGTTCATTGCTTCGGGTCGTAAGTTACATTATTGAAAGATAACATACTGCGTACAGTTTTACAAATACGTAGTACAATGTAATTAAATTAATAACTCGCTGTCATAAACTCGTCTGCAATTTTAGCAATTCAAAAATAACAATCAGAATAGGAGAGAGAAGCTGGCACACCTGTCCTTGCGCATCTTGCAGCTTGTAACCCGTATTTCCCGCCAGGTCGAAAGTCTCCTTCAGCACCTGCTCCCGACTCTTCAGGTATTCCCGTAAGTCGGAGAGCTCCTTGTCGGCTGCCTTCAGACTCTGCACCTTTCGAGATATCTCCTCCTCCGCGAACAACACCCTCTGGTTGCGAGCCTGTCGTTGACATGCATATTCGTCAAGCCAGCTTATAATCAATGAGCAAAGATCTTATGAAACAATAGCACTACCACCTACGCTGGCCAAAAATGCAAAACCAATGGCACCCTGGTATACGTAAAACAATAGTAACTGGCATAAAGTGTTCACACCGCAATTTCCCGCTCTGCAGCCGTATACTTCTTCCGAAGCTCCTGCAACTCGGGTCCAAGAGTTGAAAGTTTGTTCTGCGCCCTGTATAGACACGCACGAACGCGCGCGACTCAGTCGCCATCAGACACGAGCTGAATTCAGGAGAGGAGGCGGAAAGGGGTAGATAACACGCCGGCGTAGTGAGGAAACTCACGCATGCAGATTGGTCGCCATGCGGTCGCTGTCCTCGTGCTGCGTTCGCAGCTTGGCCTCCAGCTGGACAATTCTCGCGCGGTCGCCCGCCGACTCGAGGGTTACCTTCTCCCTGTGGCGCCAGTTGAGCTTCAGTGAGAAGGATCTAAGTATTGGCTAAGTATAAAGACAGCAAAACGATGCTGCATTGATATGATGAAATTGACACCGACAACGCCAGTAGTCTGCACGTCGCAAGATTATCATACTCAGTAGCACCAGAGCATAAAAAGTGGCGTCCTTACATGTTTGACTTGGTGGTGGCTTCGGCAGCTTTCCTCGCCTGCGTCTCTGTCTGTAGCTGCTGGTACGTGTCGGCCCAAGACTTTTCACTGGCGGCTGCGGGTCAGGGGCAGGTGCCGTCAGCACAGGTAAGCACAGCCTATATATATCGAAACCGATATCACCACGCTTACAGGTACGCAAGCTGCCTAGCAGGATGACCTAAATCCCGTGCTGCAAGAAGAAACAAGTACACACATTTTCCATATGTATGTCTTCAGAAGAAAACGCGTGACACGCTCCCGATATCGATTTGTTGAACGACAAGCAAAAGTAAGAACGACAGCTGCCGAGGGGGTACAGCACTCACACAGCAAGGCTTCTGACTCCTTGAGCTTGGCTTCTGTACTTTGTACCCGGTCCTGAAGGTTGTCGTTCTTCTCAAGCGCGGACTGCAGTCTACCCGCCACCTCCACCTAGTAAGGAATTGCAGTCATCCCAACAAGACAGGGGGTGACAACAAAGTAGACAACAGCAGCGTCATATTTCTCGAATTGGGAAAAAATGCCAATATTGATCAATTATAATGACAACAATAACATCAAAGATGTAATGTTTGGCATTGGTGGCAATACTATCAACAACATTGACGAGGGTAATAGAAGCAGCAGGCTGCCCAGATTCGATGATGAGGCATGCTACAAAGTGAACGAACAAGTCTTCACCTTTTCGCGGAGCGCCTCTGCCAACGTCCCCTTCATCTCAGCCAAGTCACGAACTAGCTGGCTATTTCGGGCAGTGAGCACATCCACTTTGCTTTGCAGGCTGGAGATTTGGCTCGAAGAGTCGGAGTTCTGCTGGGTGAGTTCCTCCTGCAGAATAGTTTCAAGTGGGTCAGGAGATTGTCACAACCTAAATTACAAAAGGCTGACACTCCCATTCCAGTGCTGCATAAATGTTATGAGCACCTGGGATGGCTACCTTGTGCTGCTGTTTCAGATTTTCTATTTCCTTGGCTGCCTTCTCTTGTGCTTCCTGAGAAAACGGACAACGAAGCAAAAGAATTGAAAACAATGTTCCTAATGATGGAAGGGGATCAATCAGGCCTGCCAAACTTCTTGCGTGCGACAATCTGAACTAAGTGAGGCAATTGCGGAATTCTTCAACTATGAATTACCCTCTTATACATGAGTTCATCTGAAGCGGATGCGTCCAGGGCAGCGAGAAGGTTAGTTAAGTTACCTGCAACGTGTTCACCCATTTCTGCCTCTCCTCCTGCTGCACCTTCTCACTCTCGTTCATCCTGGACAACGATTTCTCGAGCTCCACCCCCATAGTGGCACGCGTGTTCTCATTCAGCTGCGCCGCTGCCGTGAGCTCTTGTCTCAAATTACTCGCCTCCTCTGCCGCGATCTGTAGCCAACAACCAACCGTATGAGGGGAGCAGCCCCCTTAATCGCAATTTTGTGATGACACAGCACGGCAAGAGGCAAAGAGCGCAACTGGGTTGCACTGCTGTGGAGTCAGGTTGAAAGTTCGCCGCACCCTTGTGATGTGTTCAACTCTGAGGTGATGCTTCCTGTTCGTCTCGGAAATCTCATCCGCAAGATCCTTTGCTTTCTCTTCCAACTCTCTAATTTCCCGACACTGCTTGTCGTTGCTTGCCTGCAGCTCCGTCAGCTACAGTACGACCCATTAGGAATTAGTTTGACAAACTGCACATGAATGAGTAAAGAGGTATACGTACACCATACCCGTGTAACGCAGGGCAATCCCTTGTTCGGAGCCTCACACCCCCACTTTCACTCATACTCCATAACACCTCATCACGCCACGTCACTATCAACCCCAGCCATCACAACACATGATACCCCATCATACTTATACCCATTTCAAGTCACATTCTTTAACATCCTATCCCACCAAGCCACATGACTGCCAATATAACCATGTCCAACCTCAATAAGCCACACCACATCCCATCACACTCCATCCCCACTCTCACTGGCACTAAATACCACCCAACGACAACGCCGCAGAGAGTGAATAACGAGCTGTACCTTTGCCAGAATGTCTTCCTTTTCACGGTGGTGTGCTGCCTGTGTCCTAGCAAGCTCGGCGCGCAGGTCCAGCACGGAGCGGTTGCTGTCGTCAGCAGCCTTTTTTGAAGAGTTGAGACTCTTCACTTCCTCCTGCCATTCAGCCCAGCTTGTTCAGAGCGACGAATAGACTGCACATGCTGAATTAATAACTTCAGCGGATCTCACGACAGGCGCACCTTCAGATTCTCCACATGCCCTCTCAAGATCGCGTTCAACCTTGCCTGCAATCACAATGACAGCGCAATCGGCGGCTTAAGATCACAAGCCGCTTCAGTTAACAGTGCAGTTTTCTTAACAACCCACTTTCAGTACTACTCTGAGGAAATGAAATGAAATGGGGCGCAGGCATAATGGACCCCAGAACCAACAAACCTGCTCCACAATTTTCGCCTGCAGGGACTCGCTGTCACTGTTTGGCACGCCACTACTCGAAGCTTTTGCAATGGCTGCAAGCGCTTGTTCCTGGGCCTCCGCTGCGCGGGCCTCCTGATTTTCGAGCTGCGCACCAAACACGGGTAGAAGGTCGTCACTCAGCTACCCGACACACAGCGCTACACAGACGACGGCAGACGAATTTAAGGGAGGAGAGTCCGGAGGCAATCCGTTGTGATATACCTCTGCTCTGAGCCTGGACACCTCTTGCTGTAAGCCGCGCTCTTTCTCATTCAGCGACATCTTGAATGCCGTCGCCTCCGACGAAACGTCACGATGTATCTGACAGCAGCGAGATAGGGATAATTCACAACATAGTAAGAACCAAACCTAAACAGTGGTGCCATACATGTGATACACGTGCGCAAACGAGCAGAAGGGTACCCTTTGCATCCGCTCGAGCTCGGTTTTGGCGTCGTTGTACTGACTCGTCATTCGATCAAGCGCGATTTTGCTATCCGCGAGGCAGATGCTGAGATTGTCGCGCTCCTTGGAAACAGCCTAAGAGTGTAACAAACAAGTCAGCAAAAGCTATTCTCAATGTTGGGTAGGAGATCCTACTGCATCCCACGCGACAACTTTGGCTCCAGTCTCACCTGGAGGTCGAGGGAGGTTGTGCGCAAAGTTGCTCGCTCTTTAATGATTTTGCTCCGAAGCATGTCCCTTTCTTTCGCGTCCTGCCGCTCCTGTTGGCCAAGTAATAGGACGTCAATCAAAAACTGTGTCGATGCCGCGACACCGTGCGCGCGGTTTCAGCCTGAGGATGGCAACCCACCTGAAGCATACGGTCAACCTGGTCCCGCATCAGTCGCTGAATTCCGTCCCTCATCTGCATCGCCTCGTGCCTCCTCGCCGTCAGCTCCTCCGTCAGTCGATGCCTTTCATCAGCCATGCCCATAATCTCACCGCCGCATTGGGCGTTCAGCTCAGTGCTCCACGCACTGAAGAATGCTGTCCATACGGCATGCAGCGTCTGACACATATGGTACATACACAGACACATACGCGCATGCAAACGCACGCACAGCCGTTAGTCTGGAGGGTATGGACAGACACAGAACCGTGGTAGTGAGGACTTTGAGGCTCACCTCTGATCGGATCGCCTCTGGAACAGTGGAAAGCATGCTACGCACGCCAGAATGAAATCCTGAGCTGTGTGTCACAATCAACTGATGTATCCGGACAAGAGTCCTACGGGTCACAGCAGCAACCGTCAGCATGCGTGCACCCTAATAGAAGACGTGCTTAAGACTATCGAACACTCCAAGGTTGTGTGTGTGTGTGTGTGTGTGTGTGTGTGTGTGAGTGTGGGTGTGGGTGACTGTATGTCTGTGCGTGCGTGCGTGCGTGTGTTACTTGATATGTGTGTATATGTGTTGATGCGTGTGTGCATGTTTGTTGATGCGTGTGTGAGATTGGCTTATGTGTGTATGACGTGTGCGAGAGTGAGTGGGTGAGTGTGCGGGTGCGTTGATGCGTGTGCTGAGGGCTATGAATATGTGTATGCGTGTTTCTGTAGGTGTTTCTGTATGTGCTTGTGTCTGGGTGGAGGGCACCGTGGTTGGTTTACTTTGCAGCATGGTTGTCTACCCTCCCTTGTAGAGCAGCGCTCATCTAATTCAACTCAATTACTTTCAATACCGCTGACTGTGAAGAGAGGGAGCACTCACTGGTCCGGCACTCCGTTCTTTTGTAGCATCCCCACATCCACACCCAGATCCGTCAGCGACATCGTGGACAGGACCGGCACTGTTGCCCCCATTCCCTGACTCCTGTCTGTCCTCGGCGATGCATTTGACAACGGACGCTTGTACTCACCCAGCATGCTAAGGTTGAGCGGGGGGACACCCGCGTCGTTGCGAAAGCTGAAAACAAAGCCGAACAAAAATCGACAGTCCGTATGAGGCAAGGATGTGAGACGTAAGCTGTTGATTGTTAAATATTTAGTGCCAAAACGCAACCCCACGCATACCCAAAGACAAATCAACATGTACAAACAAATAATATTAAGCTCACATACAAAAAATCGATAAGCAGAGCCACTCTCTCTCCCACACACAAACACATACACGCACGCGCACGCACGCACACGCGCGCGCGCGCACACACACACACACACACACACACACACACACACACACACACACACACACACACACACACACACACACACACACACAAATATCGCACACGCACACAGGCGTTATGGTACTGCCCAATTGGTGGCGGTATTGCGAGGAATGCTTGGCATTACTGGCGCACCTCAATCCCTCTGAAGCAGCTTTGGAGCGACTGTACGGACCCCGCGCCGAGTCCATGTCTTGGAATGGTAGGCTGTCCTGTTACACGTAAAGCAAGCCAAATGTGATACGTAGATGCAAAATGCAGAGTGAAGTGACATAAGCACCAGCGTAGCCCAACGCCACATAATCTACACCACCACCCACCTTCAGCACTGGTTTTGATAACCCCGTTGCCGAAGATGACATAAAAATCTGCCGCACCGGTCTTGGTGACGCGCTAGCGACACTTGTCAGCTGTGAATTCAACATTGCGTGTCAGCTTCTGCGTGCATTATAGTCCACACGGCACAATGAACAAACAAGTGATTACAAATGCGGTGGATAGGAGAGCACGCGCACCTCCCCGTTTGTATCCTCAGCTGACATTGCAAATCCCCGAGGTGAGTTCAAATAAGGAGGGCCCCCGCTGTGTTTCTTTCCAGACTGGGGGGGAGTTGGCACAAAATGGGCTCCCTGTGTGAAGCAGCAACGTGGGTGGCAAGCGTGAGAACGAAAGGTGCGCTATGACGGAAACGGAGGAGCACCACAGGCTTCTGAATGTGAGGAGCTTTGGAAGGGGTGTTGCTAACGTGTGCGGTAGTGTGTATCACTTAGATATGTGCAGATGTGTGCTGCACTCGCCTGCTTCCCCTCCCCTGACGACAAGCTCGCCTCCGTCCCGAGCAGCGCTGACGGACTCTTCCACGTCCGTAGCTCGGCGAGGGCGGGGTGGACCGCCAACCGCCTTGGCGACGGCTCCATCGAATCACCCACCTGCCTGCTGCTGCTAATGCTCCTGCAGCAGAATTAGCACGCGCGTAACCTAGGAAAGGCTCGAAGGATTCAGCGCTTCCGGCGCCGTGGGGTAAAAGAGGAGGTTTTGACAAAACGGTACAAGTACTTGTGTTCAATGTACGCGTCGCCCGGTCCGCCAACAACCGCGGCGCTCAACCGTGAAGTCGCTCGAAACTCAGCACCGCGTCTCACAGCTCTTCAGGCGAAGAATGTATCGATCTCGAATCGCCGCCCCTATCGTCACCACTTTGACTGCGAGCTGGCGGAGCCGCGACACGGAGAGAAACATGCGCCGCGCTGTGTCACGTCGTCGTCTGCAGCATGGGACCACATGCCGAGCGCGCCGTGTACTGCCAGGCTGCTGATAACGTACAGGTACAGGTATATATATGTATGATGGTAAAAGTACAATAGTACGGATACCAGTAACAATTATTATATAATGAAGACGACGGATGTTCATCCACGCTCCTATAGTGCTTCTTGTAATCAAATTTTAATTGTTCATCAATACAGGTTGCATGGCATCGGAAAGGGTGTGTGTATTTCCCCCTCTAATTGAGGACTGAAAGTCACGATGTCGTCTGTAGTTGATCTCGTGACTTGGGGGTAGCGTGAGGGGTTAGGGCTTAAGGTAAATAGTAAATACTAAATACCGGGTAATTATTAGGGTTTTCCTCCCTTCTTGTCTCTTACGTGTACACAATTTAAGGCCGGCCCTTGGGTGAACTTTGCCACCATCCGCGAAATATGAGATGTTAATCTCCCGATTTACCCGAGGGCACGTTTTTTTGTCAGCTTGCTTACAATTTGGCCAAAAGACCACCACAGGCCTGGCCTGGGGGAAGGTTAGCGCTAATTATGGGTTGGGTGGGTGGGTTGCGCGAGCCAGATGGGCGAGCGCAAAGCAGAGAGTGCCAGTGCTCGGGGGTTGCACCGGCTTAAGGGGCTGCCGCTAGCTAGTGCTGCTAGGGGCAGAGCATGGGGCGTTGCGCTAGGCGTTTCCTCAGTCCTCGAGGGTCACCTCGAGGACTGGGTGAGACGCGCCGCTTTTACAGTAACGCTTTACCGTTCAGGTTTGCGTTCTGTCACATATGTAAGTAAGTTTTGCAAACTTCTAGATTTAAAACCAATCTGACTATTTACCCGAGGGCACGTTTTGCCAGTATGTAATAAACCGGAGGTTTAGCGCAGCCTAGTCTTGATGAAGCGGTTTAGCGGGGACGAGCCAGCCGAAGTACTGCCAAGCCGCTGGAGATGGGGTTATGGTAGGGTCGATGTATTTCCCTTTTGTGACAGAACTGTTCTTGGCCCAACCACCCATGTATTTGACGACGTGGAGTGGGGTCCCGATGCAACTAGCGGCGGAGGCCGCCCCTTTACGGAGGCTGTGCGATGTCCATTTAAATCCGCTCGGAGGTGTGGCGCCGACGGCGTCGCATGCGTCGCGGAGCCAGGCGGAGAGAGTCGCAGCTGCTTGCCAGTCGCTGGAGTTTTCGTAAGGTACGAAACTCCATAGTGCGGCGGGAGGGGAGCTGTTGTAGAATTTCTTGCAGTAGGCGGTCCGCTGAGTGCAATAATATTCCAGTAGGTCGGCTAGCACCGGATTGGCAGTAGTTGGGATGGCAAGGATAGGCTTGTCGACCGCGCTGCGTCTCTGATCGCCCTTAGCTTTGCGTATGAAAAGCCAGATTTTCTGCGAAGGTCGGTCGACGACAAGGTCGCCTGATAAACACCTTACTCCCGACTCGGCCCGGCAGAAGAACGCATAGGTAGTGCACACTGCCAGCAGCGCTCGAAAACGAGCGATGAGGTGGCGGGAAGTAGGAGTCCACTGGAGGTGCGTACTGAGCGTAGCGGCCGCGGTGAGTAGCGAGAGGGCGAGCGGAGCTGGTAACGGTAGGCGCGAGTCCGCCGCCTGTAGTCGTTGCTGGTGCATCTCGAGTCCGCGACGCGCGTCGGCTAAGAGTTCGCCGACGGCGATAGGCTGCTGTTGGTGGTCGCGGAAAAACTTGTTGATCGCCGAGTAGTACTGCTGTAGCGATGCGGCAGCGACAGTACCTTGCAATCCCAACCAGGCCGTGTAGCGAACGACCGATTGAGTAGTAGCCTGTAGCGGGTGAATATTTTCCTCGTGGCAGAACGCGGCAAATTGACGCAAGCCGCTGTCGTAGTTGGCGTACGTGGTCGGGGCTAAGGAGCTGCTTAACAGGTGTAGCGCAGTGGTACCGATGAGGTCGGTGCCCAACAGGTTTCGCAGTCCGGTAGTCATGCTAGCAGTCCACGGTGCGTGTGCGTCGGGTGTCCGTAAGGAGTAGCGGGCAGGCCTTGCGGGCTTGTTCGCTTGCGTAACCATTGCGCGTAGGTCTGTGAGGCTGGCGTTTGCAGTCCGTAGCGTGCGTCCTATTGCGCCCCTGCGGGTGTGGAGCCAGGCCGGCGTGGCAGTCGAAAGGCCACGACGCTCCATCCTGGTCGTCCGACCCCCTCGCGTGAGCCTAGCCGACCGGGAAAGAACAGGTCTCGCGACGGGGGGTAGTGAATAGTCTCGACGGCTGAGCTGTGGAGGTCTTGAAACCACGGTGCGTGAGGCCAGTACGGGGCGATGACGGTAGCCGCTGCTCCTGATTGGCGTAGTTTTGCACAGAGGTCGGGAAGGGCTGACCACGGGGGGTTGCAGTAGTTTATCTCTCGTTGCCATGCGGTGTCCGGGAGGTGTAGACAGTCGACGTCCTCGCATTTGGGGTCGCGCCACCGGGCGTTGAAACGTGGGAGTTGAGCGTTTTCCATTGACGCGAAGCGGTCGATGGAGTGTGGTCCCCACGTTGACTGAAGGTAGTCGAATATTCGAGGGTTGAGCTGCCAGTCGTCGCGGTCGAGCTCCCGGCTTAAGCTGTCGGCCCAGATGTTCGCCGCTGATCGGATGTAGCGGGGCCGGATGCGGATGTCGTTGACGTCGAGTAAGTGCCAGAGCCTGCGCAATTCGGTCATCATGACCGGTGAGCGCGTAGTCAACTTGGAGAGCGTAGCCACGACGGCTGTGTTGTCCTCGTGTAGTAGAACGTGTCGGCCTCGGAGTTGTGGCAAAAAGGACTCGATCGCGAGACGAACGGCGCGGAGTTCCTTCCAGGTGATGTGTTGCTGGCGGTCGTCGTCGTACCAAAACCCGCGGGCTTGGTAGGCAGGGTTGTCGTTCAGGACGGCGCCCCACCCGTAACCACTTGAGTCGGCGTGTAGGTACGCGGTCTCGATCGGTTTGTAGATGGAGCGGCCGTTGTGTTGGTTGGGCACAGTGCGCCACCACTCGAGGTCGCGGCGTAGTTGATGTGTCATCCGTACACGTCCGCCCCATCCAGTTCGCGTAGCCAGCACGCAGTGTAGTTCGCGCAGAAAGAAACGGGCTGGTGCGATGGCGAGGTAGAGGAACTGTGCCTTGCCAGCAAACGCCGCGAGTTGTCTGGCGGGTAGCCACCGAGCGGAAGTAGCTGCGCGGCCGAGTAACGCTGAAGCTTGTTTCGCGAGGGCCTGTAGCTTGTCGATCGGGGCTCGGAATTCGCCTTTGAGGAGGTCGACTGTCATGCCGAGGTGGGTGCCCACTTGGGTGGGCTGCCACAAGCCTTTGTCGGGATTGCGCTGGAGGCCTAGCCGGTTGAGGAGGGTCTCGATGCGGTCGCGTAGCAGTAGAGCTGCGTCGTACGAACTGGCCATGAACAGGAAGTCGTCCATGTAAGGTAGCAGTCGTACTCCGCGCCATCGGACGTTGCGGAGGAAACGTCGTGACGGTTTGTATGGCGTCTCGGAGCCGGCGGTCATCGGGGTAGGCGCCCGACGCAAGTAGTTCGTGAACACCTGGGTTAGCTTGCAAAAATAGTAAGCCGACCCCGACCATCCCATTGGTAGGCATGCGAGGCGCCACAGCTCGCCGCGGTAGTTGACCGTAAAAAAGTCGCGGTCCTCTTCCCGAATGCCGAGCGTGTAGTAGCCGTCCGCCAGGTCGAGGGAGACGAAGTAGTCGCCTGGGCGGGACAAGTGGCGTAAGTGCTTGAGGGTCTCGCACGACATCTTGAACTCCGCGCAGTAGGTGTTGAGTTCGCGGAGGTCGATGATAAGCCGCCACTTGTTTATACCGGGTTTCGGGACGAGGAACATTCGGGAGACGTAGCGAGGGTTGGAGGCGCGCTCCCAGGCTCCGCAGGCCTCGAAGCGTGGAAGCTCCGTAGCTAGGAAGTCGAGTTGAGGTTGAGTGGCGTCCTTCATGGAGACACCGTGGTTGAAAGGTCGGGGACGTAGGCCGTTTTTGAACTTGACCCGCACGCCATGGCGGATCCAGTTCACGACTTGACCGCTCGCGCCGATATGCTCCCACTCCCGCCATCTTAGCCGCACGCGGTGACGCATGTAGTTGGAGGACGGGGAGCAGGAATCGGAGCGGCGGGTCACACCATCATTTTTTGGTGGCCTTCGCTCCGTCGATGGGTTTAGTCCCGGACGCTGCAGCTGCTGCTGCTGCTGCTGCGGCCTTGCGCTTGTCGGCGGCTGCCTTCTTGGCCTTGGCGTCTTGTCCGGGGGGCTTGTCCGGCGTGACGCGAGCGAACGCTGCTCCAGCAGCTGCTTTGCTGGCGGCATGTAGGCTGACTTCGAGGGTCCGATCGACGAACGCTTGGCGTAGCTCGTCCAGTGCGCTCGAGACCGCGGTAGGGCGTGGGCGGCAGAAACGCTCGTGGGCAAGTTCTGCGAACACTCGGTCCGAATCCGAGCTCGTTTGTCCGCCCTTGGTGAGGCGGAGGAAGCCCAGTCGAGTACGGGCGGCCCCCTCCGTCGCTGTGTGGGTGCGATGACCCGCTCGGATGAGGGCAACGGCCGTCGCCTGCTCCGCTGGTAGAGGAGGTCCGGTTGACAGCGTGTCCAAAGCCTCGCTGATTGCCGCGTTGGCGCAGCTGTCGAAGAAGGCATAGCACCCGAGGTGGAGGTACTCGTCGTACCCCGCTTGAGATTTCCGGTCGTTGAGGAAGCGGGCCGTGTCGTCCGTTAGCGTCCACAGACGAGGTTCGTCGATGTCGCGAGGGGGTCGTTCCAAACCGGCCGGAATGAGTTTGCCGTAGGAGGCAAAATCGACGAATTCGGGCTCGTGGAGCTCGGGGTCGTCGTTCAGCAGGTCGATAGGCTGCTCAGGGGCTGCCTTACCACCCTCAGTCGCAATGGTCGCGTCAGGGGGAATGGACTGCTGTTGATTCGGAAGCTCGGTCGGGCCTGTTAAACGTTCGAGCTGGGCTAGTAAGGCGGTGTTAGACGCCTGAATCTGCTCAGCCAATCGGAGTTCGAGGGCCGAAACCGCGCTTTGAATCTGTTCGGAGGTACGCTGTTCGATTACAGAGGGGAGGGGGTCGACTCCGGGGGCGGAGGACGACGGCTCAGGCTGCATGATGTTAGACGGCGACTTAGAACGGGGGGAAGTGTCTCGTGACGCTCGAGTGCGCATGAGGCGATGTAAAACTGACACCCTGCTCGACTACGAGAGTCGAGACTGCAATTGCGCGAGCCAGATGGGCGAGCGCAAAGCAGAGAGTGCCAGTGCTCGGGGGTTGCACCGGCTTAAGGGGCTGCCGCTAGCTAGTGCTGCTAGGGGCAGGGCATGGGGCGTTGCGCTAGGCGTTTCCTCTGTCCTCGAGGGTCACCTCGAGGACTGGGTGAGACGCGCCGCTTTTACAGTAACGCTTTACCGTTCAGGTTTGCGTTCTGTCACATATGTAAGTAAGTTTTGCAAACCTCTAGATTTAAAACCAATCTGACTATATAATACGTCCAAAATCTGTACATTTTAGCATTTAGCGACTGGGAGTCAGATTATGCCAAAGATGACAGCTTGCTTACATTTTGGATAAACAGGCAAAGGCAGAAGGTGGCGGCTACCAGCTAGAGGAGCTGCTAGCTATAGGTAATGCAGGTGGGCGTCCGCCGCGGACAATTTACTGCGCTTGTGACGCTTTGTCTCCGCGCGTTGCCTTAGGCGGACTCAACATGGTACGTTAACTAACCGTTAAACCCCAATATTTCACCAATATAAGAATTTAGCGACTGGGAGTCAGATTACGCCATCTATAGAGACTGAAGGTCTGCATAGGCTACTAATCCGGGGGTTTGGCGACTAGCCAACCGAAGAATAGCCAGGCCGCCGGGGTTTCGCTCATGATGGGGTTGATGTACTTGCCAGTGACGACGTCGTTGGTTTTCGACCAACCACCAATGTAGCGGATATTGGTGAGGGGTGTGCCGATGAATGCGGCTGCGGACGCCGCGCCTTTCCGTAGGCTATGCGATGTCCACTTGAATTGCGTGGGGGGTGAAGCGCCAATGGTGTTGCACGCCTCACGAATCCACTCGGTGATTGTCCCGGCCGTCCACGTGTGCGGTTGTTCATCGGGCGTGATGGCCCAAAATGTAGTTGGTCCGGGTCCATTGCCGAGTTGGTTGCAGTAACTGGTGCGTCCACCGGTAAACGCCTCCAGGAGGTCCGCTAGTAGTGGTACTACAGTAATAGGGAGTTGTAGGAGCGGTTTGTCGGCCGCGGTCCTACGCTGGTCTCCCTTTGCTTTCCTACAAATAACAAGTATGTTACCGCCCGTTCGGTCGACCGCGATGTCGTCCATGTGGCAACGCACGCCGATTTCCACGCGGATAAAAATAGCAGTAGTTAGTGCAGACTGCGAGAATCGCGCGGAAAGTCCTGATATGTACGAGGTTGGCGCCCGCCGGCGGCGCAGCGGCGGGCCGGCGGCGGCCCCGGAGAGGGGTGCGCTCGCAAACCGGTCGGCACCTACCTCTACTTCCACGCGGTGGGCGTTGGTAACCCCATAGCCGTGCCATGCCTGGCACGGTAGGGGGCTGAACGAGGTACCGACAGTTGCGATCCGCGGGATCAGCAGCTGTCGGGAAGCCATGTACGGAGGGTTTTGGAAAAACATAATATCCGTACACCGGCACATGGATCTCCCGCTCGGCCAGTCCGATATGTCATTTCCGCGACTAAATACTCGCAGATACTCTCCCGACGATGGGGCGGGAGCGGCGTTTGCGAAATATGTTTTGGCGAAGAAGGGTACGGACGGATCAGCGGAGGGACGAGGGTGTTGGAGCTGGCGGCGGACAACTGGGAAGCAGCGCTAGGGTACGGCGCTCGCTAGCAGCCGCCAGCCCTGCGAGAGCCTTAGGTCTCCCTTGGGGGGGGGGCCTGATGCTACGCAGGACGGAGGTGGGTCGCAGCCGGAGGAGCGGCACAGTCTGGCGGCGGCGGTCCTTAGGATCGCCCGCCGCCGGAAAAGCCCGGTACGGGGGGTTTTTGGAAAAATTCCCGTACCCACCATCTTTTGAGGACCGACGACTCGATCCCTATGTTCTTCCGACCCCTTCCCTAGTCGGTACCCGGTTATCAATAGGCTGCCTCAGGTAGTGTGCCAAGGGTTATCGTAACGGCACAATGCTCGCAAAGGCGGCCCCCTAACAACGTAAACCGCCGGGGGAGGGTACGGACGGCCACTGCGCGATCAGATAGGTGTTGGAAACAGACGGAAAAAGGACAGGGGACAAGAGAAAATCTGGCTCGGGGGCAGGAGAGCCAGCCGGACACCGTCTGCAACTTAGTTATTTTCTCCTCTCGGCCCCCGAAGGAGGAGAGAAGACTCGGCTAGGTGGCGAGCTGCGTCGGGAGGAGCAGCTAATACCTCGGGCGGGGTTGAGCACGGATCGAGGCGGGAACGACGACGACCTATGCGAGGGGGGGTTTTCACATGCCTTTCCCCCCTAGCTCCGGCACGACCGGAGTCGCACAGGAGCCGAGGTCAGGCAGGTCCGCCGCGACCAGCTCAAGTTGAACAGCCTTGCTGATCAGCGACCCCGCAGCGGCTAGAGCAGGCCGCGTATCATGGAGACTAGCGACATATTATATTTCATACTTGTATGCAGACAGTACTTGTTTATGGGTATGTTTTGGACGGTATCGTCACTGCAATAGGAGAGGTTGGGATCAATGGTTCACGGTCTACCTCACGCTTCTAAGTCCAGCTAGGCGTAGCACAAGGGGGGGCCAGAGACAATAGCCGGTTTTTACTGGTATTGTTGTAAACAATTTCAATTTCAGTTTCAATTGTACGAGGTTGTCCGGCTGCCAGGTTAGCGCGCGGTAGTGTCGAATGGCGAAGAGTAGCATCTGCTGTACCATGGGGCATGGATTGGTACGCGAATGTCGGGGTCAATGATGGGCTGCTACTGCATGACGAGTCCTCGACGTGCGTCCGTTAGAAGTGGTCCCATCGCCACTGGCTCCTTGAGATGGTCGCGAAAGAACTTGTTTATTGCCGACAAGTAGGGTTGGAGGCTGTTGGCTGCGATGGTTCCGGACCGGGCGACCATGATGTAAAGCGAAGCATGTCGGCCGCGGTCGCCTCGAGTGGTGTGATTCCTTCTTCGTTGCAAAAAACTGTAAAACGGCGCATACCGGTGCCATAGTTGTTGTAGGTGGTGAGGGCGAGGGAGCCGGTGAGCAGGTCGAGCACGAGGTCGCCCAAGTCGTCTATCCCGACGAGTGTGCCGACGTGGTTGCGCATCGAGGCGTGCCACGGTGCGTGGGCCGCAGGTTCGACGAGTCAGTATTTCATAGGTGCGGCTTGGTGGTCGTTGTCCGCGGATGTCCGGGCGTGCAGAGGTCTGGTCGCGGACGTCCGGTTGGTCGGTGTTGGGTGGAGCTTACCATGTGTTCGGTAGAGCCAAGCCGGGGCGGTACGTGGAAAGCCGTGACGCTCCAGCCGGGCGGTCCGACGCCCTCGTACGCTCCGCGCTTTCCCGGAAAGAATAAATCTCGGGAGGGGGGGTATAGGATATGTTCGTCGGAAAGTTCGCTTAGTAGTTGGTACCACTGTTTGGCGGGCCAATGTGGTGCGATGACTGTTGCTTCGGCCCCGGATTGGCTTAACTTATGGACGAGGTCGGGGAGGAGTGTCCAAGGTGGGTTGCACCAGTTGGTCTCCGCTGTCTAGCGGTTGTCGGGAAGATGGAGGCAGTCCACGGCTTCGGAGGTGGGGTCTCGCCAGCGGGAGTTGTAGCGGGGAAGCTGCGAGTTGCCCTGCGTGGTAAACCTGTCGATGGAGTGGGGGCCCCACAGGGAGTCCCGGTAAGTGAAGATGCGGGGGTTGAGCTGCCAATCGTCTTGGTCTGTATCGCGGCTCAGTATGTCGGCCCAGACGTTGGCCGCGGAGCGAATATATTGCGCGCGGATGCTGATGTTGTTGGTGTCAATGAGTTCCCAGAGTTTCTGAAGCTCGTCCATCATAGCCGGGGACCTCGAAGTTAGGTGACTGAGGACAGCCGCCACTGCTTGGTTGTCTTCGTGCAAGAGGACTTTGCGGCCGCGCAGGAGTGGTAAGAACGAAAGGACGGCGAGTCGCAAGGCCTTCAACTCTTTCACAGTGATGTGGTGCTGCTTGTATGTCGCTGACCAGAAACCCCGTGCTTCCAACTGCTCGTTTAATACTGCTCCCCATCCGTAACATGAGCTGTCGCAGTGCAAGTAGGCGGTTTCGATGGGGAAGAAGATGGAGCGGCCGTTGTTGGCGCATGGAACTTGCGTCCACCATTTGAGGTCTCGTCTCAACTGGTAGGTGAGTCGCACCCGGCCTCCCCATCCTTTGCGCGTAGTGAGGGCGTCGTGCAGGTCGCGGAGGTAGAATCGGGCTGCTGGAATGGCGAGGTACAAGTATTGTACTTTTCCAGTGAGCAATGCGAGCTGCCGGGAGCACCGTGCGTCGCGTGAAGAGCGTTGTAGGAGGGTCCGGGAGAGGGTAGCGATGGCATGTAGTTTCGAAGCAAGGGCTCGGAACGTAGAGGTTGTGGTGTCGATCTGGAGGCCGAGGTGCTCGCAGATTTGCGTAGGCTCCCAGGGACCTTTCTTGGGGTTGCGTCCTAGCCCGAGGCGGTCGAGCAGGCACGCGACGCGGTCGCGGAGCTGTGACGCTGCGTCTCTGCAGTCGGCAAAAATAAGGAAGCGTCCATGTACGGGAGTAATCGGGCACCCCGCCATCGAGAGTTGCGCAAACAGCGTCGGGACGGTGTAGGTCGCGTGGGCTGCAGGTTCGTAGCTAGACGGGGATTGTGTCCGGTGGGGTTGGACAGTGGTTCGCGGAAGTGACGGATAAGAACTTCGGTAAGCCGGCGAAAATAATAACTGCTGCATTTCCAGCCCATCGGAAGACCGGCTAGTATGTACAACGTTCCGCGATAAATTACCGTAAAGAAGTCTATGTCCTCCTCCCGTATGCCTAGTGTGTAGTAGCCGTCCGCGAGGTCTAAGGACACCATCCAGTCGCCGGCCCGCGTCAGGTTCTTGAGGTGCTTGAGTGTCTCGCATGTTAGCTTGTGGTCCTTGCAGTACTTGTTCAGGGGGCGCAAGTCGATAATTAGTCGCCATTTGTTTTCGCTCGGTTTTGGGACTAAAAACATTATGGAAACCCATATGCTGCGCTGATTTGGCTCCCATGCACCTGTGCAGGAAGCTTGGAAGCTCGGAGTCCATGAAGTCTTGCTGCTGTTTTGTTGCGTCCATCATGGAGGTGCCGATGTTGAAAGGTGGGGGCCGCCGGCCGCCGATGAAAGGCATGCGAGCCCCTTGACGAATCCAGCCTAGACCTTGCTCGCTCGCGCCTAATCGTTTCCACTCGGACGTTATGTTCCGCACGCGGTGCCGCATGAAGTTGGAACGGTCGTTGCATGACGTGGCGCGGCGGGTCACACCGTCAGGCGTTCTTGTCCGGGTTCTTGGCCTTCGTGTCTTTTGTGTCGGCGTTGTCTCTCGGTGGTGGCTTTGGCTTGGGTTGGGGTCGGAGTCGCTGTTGGACGGTCGGGGGCGGGTCGGTCGGGGGTCTTGCGCGCGAAGGCAGCTCCCGCGGTGGCTTTGGCGCTAGCGAGTAGCGAACACTCGAGGGTTTTGTCGATGAACGCTCGGTGTAGATTGTCGCACTAGGAGGAGGCAACGTCCAGTCGAAGTATGAGGAAACGCTCGTAGGCGAGTTCCGCGAAAACGCGGTCCGAATCGCTCGTCTCCCCTCCGCCCTTGGTGTGTCGGATGTGGGATATTCGCACACGCGCGGCATCCTCGAGCGCGCTGTGGGTGTGGTTACTTTGACGCAGGGTGACGACCTCCGCCGCGAATTCCGGTAAGTGAGTGAGTCCTTGGGGTAATTTTGAATGTCTTCTAGAGCTGATAAGCTCGCCGTGTTAGCGCAGGCGGCGTAGGCGGCGTGACATGCCGTGGCGCGGTATTCTTCGAGCGTGGCGTTGTGTTGGCGGGCGGAGAGGTGGTGGTAGGTGTCACAGGTAAGCTTCCAGATTTGTGGGCCGTCGAGATGTCGGGGGGGGGGGGGGGGGGTAGCTCGAGGCCAGGGGCAATGTAGGGTCCTCATAGCTCTGTGTCGCTGTGGTAGTCCTCATCTGGCAAGGCTGCTGAGGGTACCATCGTCGTTGGGGCTGGGGCCAGGGGTCGCACGGTGGGGTCGATCGAGGGTCGTTCGGTCGGCAGCTGGGCGCTACGGGCGTCGTGCTCCGCAATTCCACCCTTCGGCGAGTCGTTTACGCCGACGGGACTGGCTAGCTATGTGCTGACTTGTTTGGCTGCTGCTAGTTGAGTGATGATGGCCGAGCTAAGCGTGGCCGTTAGTTCGGTAAAGGCTTGCTAAAGCCGGCCATTAAGTCGCTCTTTTGATGCGGCAGCGTTAGCGAGTAAGCGTTGCTCACGTTCGGGTGAAGTCACTACATTAGTGTGATGTGACTTAAACGTATGGGTGGTGTTGGTGGCATGGCGTGTGTGCGCTTTTTGGATTGCCACGTGTGCTGATTGTCCGACCCACGAGAACATCGTCTCATCAACAGTACTAGTGTTCCCGGTGAAGATACTATAGCCCAGTGCATATTAAGTCATAGAGACATGTAAGTATCATGGAGGTGCTCTTGGCAAGCGTCCCCCCCATAAAGTTGTGTTTGGCTGTGTAGTTGGCATATAAATTTACGCTTCAACAACCGGAATAGATATGGTTGTTGACAAGTATGACATGATTGACATCGATGAATATGGCATAGGACGTAACCCATTGCCTTTCCTCTTACCCTGAAAACTTCTCATGGTGCATAACGGGGACCGAGAGGCGTGAATGAGCATGTTCAAGAAGATATGTAGCTCGAGTAGGGAAGGGGGCAATTGTTGCGATTGCTTTACGCCATCACCATATTCACAGTCTCTAGGCATGAGACAAGGAAGGCTAAAAGCTGGGACGCCTTTAAAAACACATATTGTGTAATTTATTTAGGTTTATAGCCAAGTGCCATCCGTACTCGGCCCTTTCCATCCCTTATGCGTCGATATCGGATGTTAGGTCTACGTCGAGACATAAACAATACTAGCCTTGCAGCCATGTACCATCCATATACAACTCTCTACATAATGCATTAAACACAGTATTAGTAACTGTGACACCAATCTTAGTGCAGCAACCATATTTCTTATGCTCAACATTGGTTACACTCGTACAATGCCACGACAACAACCAACCCATTTACGGCTCACAACAACCCTTAGCACCATGACAAGTTTGTATCCAACGTGCCCTCAGCCAAGTCACCCGCGTATAGGACCTCGAATGGACAAACATCTTATTCAACATTACTTTATGGTATCAATATTCCTCTCGTCTTTGCGAAAAGCAATTGCATTTGCTTACATATTCACTTTATCTATCATTGTTTTCGGCAGATATTCCATTCCGGCCTGACCTCCGCCCTCTCCGCAGCTCTACCCTCCGCAGCTCTACCCTCCGCTCCCGGCGTTTACTCCCAGCCGCGCCTTCCTACACCATGCCGACCACTCGTGCTACTCCGTCTGCTCCTCTTATTCCTCTTGCTTGTGCTTCAACTCCATCTGCCGCTCATGCGAATAATGCGGCCCTTGCGGACGACAATTATCCCATTGACGTCGATCTTTCCGTTATTCAATTCGCCGCCGCTAACACTATCGACATCCAACTTCTTAAAATTTCAACCTCGCCATCTTCTTCCGACACTCCACACGACGACAGACTACGCAACCCGCAAAACCTCGCAGCCACTACCGTTTCATCATCATCCTCGATTCAAAGTTTGACAAAAAACGCGGATCCCGCGTCAAGAGGGCTTCATCTTCCGTCGAATTATTCCCGACTCGGTTGGTCACGTTCGGGACAAAACCTTCCTTACCAAGCATCCCTTGATCGAGCGCGAATTAATCCCGGGTGTTCGTGCTACCACCCGCTTCTCCTCCTATCAAGAATGGCGTGCTGCACTGCTAGCCGACTTCTACGACGGCTCTTGCTTACGGCAACTTGTACTTAATTACACAAAGCACCTAACCATTAACCCGTCGCAAAAACATATGGCTACTAACAACCTCGATCTCTAGAATAAGATCGCCAGTGCTTTCAACTTGCTCACTCATGCGGATCGCTTCAATTAAACTGATGTCGTCGCTATGGTTATTCTAGCCATGACTGACAATGTTAAAGGGAAGTGTGAGGAAACTCCCGCCCATATGGGCGAATCGCTTAACACCTTCCATATCCTCAACCGCCACCTCGAGGCTGTCGATCAACTACACTCGACTTACTCCATCAAGCGCAAGCCGTCATACTGCCTAAACTTTTCCTCCCCCCTCACAACCGCCGACGACCCTCTTTTGCTGCCAGTGGTAGTATTTGGAAACGCGACGCTAACCGTGAATGCTAGACTGCCCCTCTTCCATGCCCCCCCGCCCCAACCAATCCACCACTCAACCTCGGCCGGGCTATCAATCGACGTTACCAAGGCCGTTGTGACGGCTGCAGTCAATTAGGCAATTCAAATATGCCATGCCCTACAACATCCGACGATGATGACATGCTTGGCGTCATAATTAAGCCCTTCCGAATCACAGACACCGTGGCAGTTGCGGACAGATTGATGGGGTCGCAGCTGGGCTATTGAAATTGAAATTGAAATTGTTTACAACATGTACCGTATGCGCCGGTTTTTCACCAAAAGCCGGATGCGTCGGCTGCTGTCTCTGGGCCCTCCCAACTATGCCATATAGGGAACTTACAAGTCAGGGCTAGACCGTGAACCACCTAGATCCAACCTCTCCAATGGGGGTCGGGGGTTTTACTCCCCCCCGGGGAGGTGTGCAAGAAGAGGCGAGGGCTGCGTGCATTTAGGGTCGTGCGAAGGTGCAATGTGCGGAGGCGCGGCGGGAGGTCGTGCGGGACTTGATGCGGTATATGAGTAGGAGGTGATGCAGCCATTGGACAGTATGCGTGTGGAGTTGTGCAAGGATGCGAGATGTGTCGAGGCGTGCTTTGGAGACGAGTTTATCAGGGGGGTCGGTGCGGGCGGTGAGTAGGGAGGTGAGACTCATGATAGTGGAGGAGTGCGGTGTATCAGTGCGGCTCATGACGATGGGGAGGATGTCAACCACTGTGCCTGGCCAGTGGCTGCGGATGGCGTTTGCAAGGGGTGTGTATTTGGCACGTATGAGGTGAGCTGTGTGGGAGAGGTTGTTGTCCGTGCAATACTTCCATTCCCCTATCTGAATCTTTTTTATGGATGCGAAACGGCGGCGACCGTTCGTGTGGCCAACGAACCGAGGTTCGAGGAGGCGGATAAAGTCGGGTTTGTGTGCGGGGGGTCGTAGCGCGGGGGGGAGGATCTCAGGTGGGAGGATGGCGGGGCACGAGGTTAGGGAGTCGGGTGAGAGACCTTCGTCACGCGGTCCTTCGCGGCGCGGGCGAGGAGGGCACCGTGTTTGGTTGTCTGCGAGAGAGGTGTGTGTGTGTGTGTGTTTGGTGCTGTAGGTGTGTGCGTCAGCTTTGAGGTTGGTGTATCTCTAGGGTATGGGGTCTCCTAGGGTTTGTGGAATGAGGGTGTATGGCCAGGTCCAGTGGCCTATCGTGACCTCGGAACATGTGGTGTATGTAGTGTCGGGTGGGTGACCATCCGCGACTAGGTTGGCGAGGGTGTCTGCGAGGTCGTTACCTAGGGAGTGGTTGTGGGCTTTGATTTTGCCGAGGTGTGTACGGATGCCTGCGTCGCAGCGGGTTTTAAGGGTGTGTGTGATGGATAAGAGGGTGTCGCGGTGAATGTTGTGTCTGTAAGCGGAAGGGCAGTTTAAGTAGCCTTGTATGAGGCGGAGGGAGCACGCACTGTCTGTGGAGAGGTGGGTGCGGCCAAGTTGGAGGCCTATATCTTTGCCAGCTAATTCAGCGCGATTTATTGTGTGTGAGGGAGGGGTAGAGGTCACCAGGATTTTGATGTTGGTGTCCGAGGCGGGGTGGGTGGCTGCTGCTCCGAGGGGGGACGAGCTTCCTTTTTTCGAGCCGTCTGTGTAGACAAAGTCCTGCCAGTTCCAAGCAAGGGTACCGCTGGTTGGGGGGTATGTTAGATGCACGCGTTCCGGGAGGGGGTACGTGAGAGGGTGAGTTGGGTTTGGGGGGAGGTGGTATATACCTGCTGAGTGGGGTGAGTAGGTGTCAAAGAGGTGTGGAGGTGGGGGGGTGATGACGGGGTTGGGGAGGTGAGTGTCGTAGATAGATTCGAGAGTGTTGTGAAGTGCGGTCATGGCTGTGGGTGACGGGAGGGTGGAGAGTGCGAGGGGGTTGGCGACGAGGTATATGTCGACCATCCATCGTGTGCCGAATGGGGTGGGGGTGGGGTTGCCAGTGTGTTGGTCGGGGGGTAGGAAGGTGTTTGCGTCATTGGGGAGGGTGTAAAGGTGGTGGGTGTATGGGGAGTTGATGTATTTGGAGTGGCGGTAGGGTGTGTGTTCCCATCGGGGGAGGATGAGGATGGTTGCGCTGGGTGTGTGAGGGGCTGTGAGGTGTGCGCTGGTGATTGCGTGTTCCATGGCTCGTCGCATGCATTCGTGGTCGTATTCGGGGTTGGCTATGTTGGTGCCTTGCCATGTGTGTGGGGCATTGCTGCCGCTAGATGAGAAGACTATATCTTCGGGGTAGAGGGAGTGGTAGGTGTGGGAGTGAAGGGATTTATTGAGGGGGTCGGAGTAGAGTTCTGTCTGTATGTGGAATGTGTGGCGGAGAGCTGTGAGTAGGTCTTCTCTAGTGGCCCATCTATTACGGGTGGTGGTGGCGGGTGTGGGTGAGTGGATTTCTGAGCGAGAGCCTAGGCGGGTGAGGAGGTGGTAGACCTCCTCTTCGAACGTATGCTGCGTGAGGTCGGGGCGGAAGAGTTGAAAGAGGTGGCGGACGCGGGGGCCGTTAAGGGTGGTGACCGTGCGGCCGTCGGGAGTGCAGAGTACGGTGGTGTCGTGGAGTGATGGGTGTGCGTGGATGGCGAATTTGCCGGTAGGGAGCATGTCGAGGTCGGGGTTAATGGGGTCATGGTTGAATGTGATTAGGGGGTGTGACCAGGGAGGGGGTCCGGGTTCTGGCAGAATGGGTGTGGTGGAGGGGACGAAGCCGGAGTTAAATGCGGTGAGGGCGGTGGGGCCGGAGGGAGTCTCACTGATGGTGTCGTGTAGTTGTAGGCATGGGGCCCACTGGACTTCGTGGAGGCGGGTGAGGTCGTGTTGTTGGCCGCGAGCACACCACTCGCACTGCCATGTGGCGGGTCCCTGAGCTGGGCGGCATTGGGAATGTATGGCGAAGTGCGGGCATGTGCAGCATGTGGAGGTGGGTTCTGTGTGCAGTGGGTCATGACAGATGGAGCAGGCGGTGGGGGAGGGGGTGGGGAGGCATACCGATGTGGGGGTGGAGGAGATGAGGCGGAAGCCGTCGTCGAGTTGTAACTGAATGTCCCATTCCGTGAGGTGTTCCGGGGCCCATTCAACCATGTACTGCGTTTGGCCGTATTCTGTGTCCTTGTGTTTGGAGATGATACGCGTTACGTCGCAGGGGGGGTAGTGGTGGTCCGAGGGGGTGAGGTATTCTGTGTCTAAGTGTGTGGTGGGTGCGGTGGGGGTGGGGTGAGTGGTGCGGGAGGTGTAGATGCCGGATGAGAGGGTGGGGGGTGAGCGAGGGAGGTGTGGGGAGAGGAGGGGAATCCATGAGGGGTGTATAGTGGTGGGGGGGGATGCTTGTTTGGTAGTGAGGCCTGTGAGGGGGAGGCGGTTGTGGATAGTATCGAGGGGTTCGGTGAGGATTGCGGCGAGGAGGCGGATGGGAACTGAGAGTGGGGTGGTGGACCTCGTGAGTGTGGTGATGGATTTGCATGATTTGAGGATGAAGGAGGATGAGGTGGCTCTGAGGAGGACTTGTGGCCACGTGGTGATGTTATTTTTCCAGAGGGGGGTGAGGCGGGGGAGGAGGGAGGCGTGTGTTTTGCGGGGAGAGAAATCGCAGTAGGCTTGCTTATATGTGTGAGGGTCGGTGATGTGTGTGGCTTTGTCCCGTAGTGAGGCGAGGAGGGCGTTGTCTTGAGTGGTGAAGTGGGCGCGGATTGTGGAGGCGATAGGGTTGGTGAGGGAGAGTGGAGGGATGTTGTGGAATAGGGTGCCCGCATCGCGCTGAGCTCTGACTAAGCACTTGAGTGTGGGTGGGGTGTAACAGGTTGACATGATGGATTCCGAGGGCCAGTGGGAGTACGTGGTGGATAAGGTGCGGATGTGTGCGCGGGCCATGTGGCCTCTATAGCCTGAGTTGTTCATGATTTTATGTAGGTGGCAAACTGTGAGTTGTGCGGCGTGGGCTTTGAGGGAGGGGAGGCCGTATCCTAGGTCTGAGGTAGGGCGGTGAAGGGCGGTGCGGGGAAGGTTACGTACCGAGGAGACGGCGGAGCGGAGTGCGCGGCAGATTTGTCCTTCTAGAGTGTCGAGTTGGGAGTCGGTGAAGAGGCCGAGCTGGAGGGTGAAATGTTTTCCGATGAGGAGTCCACGGATGACCCTGATTCTGCGGGATTGTGTTAGTGGGGAGGTGGAAAGGGTGGTGATGAGGGATGCAGTGGTATGTTTGAGTTCGTGCCAGTGTTTGGTGAAGTTGAGGGAGGTGTTCAGTTCTACCCCTAGGACTCGGTATGTGTCCCTGGGGCCAATGGAGGGGATGGGGGCCGGGGTGGAGTTTAGGGAGATGAACTGAGTTTGCAGGCGGGATGCGAGGAGGGTAGTGTTGGCGAGGGTGAGGGCGTTGCCTGTGCGCCAGAGGGCGCCGGTGATGCAGCATTTGCGGATGTTGACGGTCATGCCCGTGTAGGCGCTGAAGAGGGAGAGTTTCCTGAGCTGGATGGTCATGTTGGGGGTCGAGCCCGTGGCGAGGCTGAGGTCGTCAGCGAAGCCGTGTCCTGGGTATGTGGCTGTGGGTTCTGTGGGGTCGACGTTAGTGGCGGGGGGGCCTGGGCGGTAGCCCCGGCTTCCCACCGTGAGCCAGCGAAGGAAGGGTTCAAGGAAGAGGGTGAATAGAAAGGGGGAGAGGGTGTCGCCCTGGAGGGTTCCGCGATTAATGTCGATAGAAGGGGTGGGGCCATGTGGAGTAATATAATCTGTGGTTGAGACCCCGTAGAGGTGTTCGCATGTGTCGACAAAGGTGGGGGGCATACCGAGTTGACGCATGTGTTTGAACATGATGCGGTGGTCCGCGGCGTTGAAGGCACCTTTGAAATCCGCGTACATGACGTAGATGTCTTTGCTGTGGAGTTTCGCGTCCTCCATCGTCATAATGAGGGAGGAGAGGGCGTCGTGGATGCTGCGGTGTTGTCGGAATCCGTCTTGTTGGTCGCTGAGAATGCCGTGGGTTTCGGCGTATTTCGAGCCTGCATCTTTGATTAGTGCTGTCCATAGTTTAAGGAGGTTATTCATGAGGGCGATAGGGCGGTAATTATCGAGGAGGGAGGGGTCGCCTTTTTTATGTAGGAGGCATGTTGTGCTGTGGCACCAATCAGGAGGGGTGTAGGATTTGTGGGCGAGGAGGGAGAGGAGAGAGAAGAGGGCGGAGCGGGTCGCCGGTGGTAGGAATTTGATTATTTCATTGGGGATACCGTCGGGGCCGGGGGCTTTGCCGGTGCCTAGGGAGTTGAGTGTTTTATCGAAAGTGTCGCGGGTAATCATGTCGGCAAGGGTGAGAGAGGGGTCACCGCGGGGTTCGATGGTAAAGTTGTCGGGGTTGTCGGGGAGTTCCCACGGGGGGGTGGGTAGGTCGTGTGGGGTGGCGCGGCCGAGTTCGGTGGCGAAGTGAGAGTGTACCGCGTCAATGACGGCGGAGGGAGAGGATGCGGTAGTTTTATCGGGTCTAGTAATGCGGTGGAGGGTGGAGGCGGCGCCGGCGGGGGGTAGGAGGCCGCTTTTAATTTTCAATTGGCGGTGGGAGAGTTTGGGGCAGGTGTCGTAGGCCGCATTGGCTCGAGTTTTTATTTTCTTTATCTTATCCGTGGTGGTGGCGTGAAGGAGCTGGCGTATACGTGCTTGGCATTGTTGTTTGATGGCGTCAGGGGAGAGATATTCAGTTGTGTTTAAGAGGGCTTGGGCGAAGGGGAGGGGGCCGTTGTTTTTGGCCATGAGGGAGAAAGGGGCGGGAATGACGAGGTGGATTGCAGAGTGGTCAGTAAAGTGGGAGGGGGAGGGGAATATCGAGCAAGAGGAAGGTGGGAGGGTGAGAGGTGAAGGGGGCGTGGTGAGCCAGTGGTCAAGGCAGCCTCCGCTGCGGGGGAAGGTAGGGATGGGGTTGTGGAGGGGTTGGAGGTGGGATTTGAGTAGGGAGGTGAGGGCAGGGTGACATGTACCTGTGGTGGTGGTCGATTGGAAGTCCCCTCCCCAGAGGGTGCGGTGTTGCGGGTGGTCGTCGGCTAGGCGGAGACCCCATGCTGCAACTTCTGCATATAGACGGGTCAGTTGGGGGGTGTAGAGCTGGGGCATGTAAGTACCTATAAGGAGGTAAGGGGTGCCTGAGTGGGGAACGATTTTTAGTCCGGCGATATGGGGGATGAGGTGGGGGGGCGGGGTTAGGACAGTGGCAGATTGGAATGAGGCTCTGCGGACCGCGAAGAGAACGCCTGCGTTGGGTAGGGGCACATGTGAGTAGCAAGGTCGGGAGCTTTTGAGGTGGTATTGGGGGAGGGCTATGCGCCAGCGGGATTTGTGGGTGTCGTGGTTGGTTTCGGTGAGGATGAGGACGTCCGGACGGTGCGAGGTGGAGAGGTGTTCAACATCCATAATGGAGGTGTGGAGGCCGCGGGTGTTGAGGGTGATGAGGTGTAGTGGTTGGGATGTGTGGTGTGGGAGGATGGGGGAGGGGAGGGAGGGGGTGGTGCTGGGGGGGTCGTCGGGGGGGGTGTTCGACGGGTGGTGGTTGGAAGGGAGGGGGGAGGAGAGGAGGGGAGGGGGGGAGGGGGTGGGGAGGGGGTGGGAGTTGAGGGGGGGAGGGTGGTGTGGGGGGGTGGAGGGCGTCGAGAAGGTGGGGGCGTCCCTGTGGGAGGGGGGCGGAGCGGAAGGTGTGGTTCCATAGGAGAGTGTGGAGGGAGTATACCGAGGACCGGGGGTCGAAGGAGGGGGGATTGTATGGTTGGTCCGGGGGGGCTGTGGTGATGAAGTAGGTGTGTAGGAGGGCGTGGGTTCCGCACGACCATGCTCCGTCGGAGTCGTTTTGGCGAGGCGGGTTGAGTGAGCGTAGGACTCCGACGGGAGGGGGGGGGGAGGAGTTCCAGTCGGAGAGGAGACTGAGAGAGCGGGCGAGGAGGTCGGACGGAGGGGGGTGGTGTAGAGAGTCAATCCAGGTAGCGGAGGAGTGAGTTAGGTGTAGGAGGCCGAAGTGAGAGTTTTGCCATGTGAGGACGAGGAGAGAGTGGTTAGGCGTCCCCGGACGGGGGGGGGGAGCCGCGGTTGGCGAGGTTAGTCCAGTGGCTGGGGTATTGGGAGTTGTGGTGGTGATTATCGACTTCGTTGTTAGTGATAACTGTGTACGAGGCGGTGGGAGTCGAGTGGAGTTTGGTTATTGTGGTAGCGAGGCAGTATAGGT